>JAOEGS010012646.1:0-31206 GCA_025447755.1 Corythornis vintsioides | reverse complement strand
CTTCAAAGGTCATCTAGAGCAGCTTCCCTGCAGTGAGCAGGGACACCCTCAACTAGACCAGGCTGCTCAGAGCCTTGACCAACCTCACCTGGAATTGAGCCTCAACCACCTCCCTGGTGGTTCCAGTCTAAATCTACTCTTCTCTAATTTAAACCCATTACCCCTCATCCTTTCACTAGAGGCTCTTGCAAACAGCCCCTCTCCAGCCTTCCTGAAGCCCCTTCAGGTACTGGAAAGTGGCTATAAGGTCTCCCTGGAGCCTTCTCTTCTCCAGGCTGAACAACCCCAGCTCCTTCAACCTGTCCCCATAGGAGAGGTGTTTCAGCCTCTGATCAACTTTGTTGCCCTCCTCTGGACCTACTTCATCAGGTCCATGTCTTTCCTGTGCTGAGGGCTCCAGAACTGGATGCAATAGTCCAGATGAGGTCTCAGATGGCTGCCAATTCTTCTGCCCCACCACAAGATGGCTGCCACTCCTTTTGCCCCACCACAAGATGGCCGCCACTTCCCCTGCCCCACCACAAGATGGCCGCCGCACAGTCTAATAAGTCTGTATAGGGGCTGCATAGACTCCTTCAGTGGCTGAATAGGGGCTGTTTGCACTCTATATGGGCTGTATAGACCTCTAATCAGGGTGTATAGAGGCTTATAGACCCCTTCTGGAGATGTATAGAGGCTGTTTTGTTTCTACAGGGGCTGCATAGACTCTGAATGAGGCTGTATAGGGGCTGATTGAGCTCTAAACAGGCTGCATAGACCCCTTCAGGTGCTGTATACTGGCTGTTTGGACTCTAGGGGCTGTATCGAACGTATATGGGGCTCTATAAGGGCTTTTTGGGCTCTATAGGGGCTGCATAATTGAAAACACTTTGAAACTAGGAGTCTCCTTCAGTTTACTGCTAGTAAGCCACAGGTTCACTGAGGGACAGCAGCATCCACTACAGCAGTGCCTTCATTCCTTCTTTGTTACCAGAGCGCTTGTATTGTCAGTATAGGCAATTTGTATATACACAATAACAATGGTGACAGACTGCTGTAGATGGATACACAGCACTTTCTGACCCATACCAGAGAGGAGGACCTCTTTTGACCTACAGACTAGCAAAGCAAAGAAGCTAGGAGAGTGGGAGATGGAGCTGTCATTCTCAGAAAGATCTTCAGCAGAAAATGAAGATGGTGGAAGTGAGACAAAAATAAGGTATGGGTGACAACCTCTATCATTAGATGCTTTGGAGGAATGAAATAAGATTCTTAAGTGGAAAAAATGTATTTGGAATAACTTGAAAAAATAGAATCTCCCAAAGATTGTTCCACATCCCAGGAAAAGTTTCAGTTCCGTGACTACAGGTGGGAACAAGTTCCCAGCAATTTTTTCAATACACAGTTATGAATCTGAAAGAGGAAAGAAGTGACCTGCCAGACCTATTTTCTATGAGAAATGCAATAGGAAGACACTTCTACATTTCTTCAAGGAGACCAACTGATTTTACACCTGTTACATCTCATATTTAATATTGGTTGGCTTAGTTATTACAGTGACACTGAACAGCACTTGCTCAGAGCAGCTTTTAATGTGTGACGGGAAATGTATATAGTAATCAAGCACTCCATCTAGAGAAAAGTGCAAAACATAGTGAACAATTAGGCACCTATGATCTTTTTACACAAATACACAAGAAAAAAATATAAAACAAAATAAAAATTAGTATTAGATAAGGGTAAATGAACAAACATACTCAGTATGAACCTATTGAAAATTCTGCCTTTAGGTTCAGCCCACATATCTCAAAATTTTAGATTATTTTTGGTTAATGAAGATGACTGCCCTTTATTTAGTTGTAGGTGGCTACCTGAGCAATGTTAACCTTATCTCTCCTAGGACACATCTGATGGTAAAATCCACTGTAAGAGGAACCCATCTTGGTCTGCACTTCACTTTGCTTAATCAACTGTCTGCTAACCTACAAACTGCTGAAAGTTAATGTGACCAGCAAAATATTCTTGAGCTGCTTTTCCATCAGGTGATGGGAAGATGTCTGAAATGAAGTTTAAAATCCATGGGACAAAAGCCACTGTCAAATGCTGAGGTCTCTACAGTTAGATAATAAAACATCCATCATGGTAGGAACAGCAACCACAACCGACCCAGAAATGTAGACAGACTGTTCACCAGCAAGTGCTTGAAGGAAATGTACATCTAGGGACTGGTGAGATTACCTGGTGTTTGAAGCATGCAAAGCATGCCTTCCTATTACTATGCAAACATCAAAACCAGCAGACATTTTCACCTTCGCTGCTTTGGGTCACTGGCCAGGCCCACAGCTACAATAAATTGATTTCTTATTCGTGCTCAGCTTCTGCAGTTAGATCCAAGGTGCAGAGAAGCTGTGGTATTCTCTGAGAATGTGGGTAATACCCATACAGCAGCTGAAGAACAGGAGATGGATACTGGTAGAGATAGTAAAAGACCTTCTAACCTCTCTCTACAAACTGGATAGTTTATAGAATAAAGAACACAAACTCTAAGTGGGCAGCTTTTCAGAGTTGCGATATTAGAAGACATCTACATTTGCCCCAGGGCTTCATGATAATGTTTTGCCATGACCTAGGAAAATACTCTAGTGAACTGTTCAAAATATCTCAGCATCGAGTTCTCAAAATTAATCTACTTCATTATGTTCAAATTTAGTGTAACTTTAAGTATTGTAAATCATTACAAAACAGAGCATGAACAAAAACCAAATATATATGATGATCTGTAGAGAGTTCTGTTCCATGAAATCATAAATGTTCAATGCACAGCTAAGATGATTAAAAATGGAAAAGACAGCTTTAGCATAAATATATATGGCAACTACACAGCAGTGACTGACAATAGCGGCTCTATTTTGGAGAACATTTAAATCAGCAAAAAGCCAAGATACAATATTTAAATGAGTCTTTATCAGAAAACATATCTTGAAAGTTCTGTGGAAGAATAATATCAGCTAGGGTATACTTTAAAGATTGTAATTGGACTTTATCCCAGAAAAGGCTAAATAAACTGAAGTATGTTTTATGTCATTATGCATATTCTTTTGTGATAAAAATAGCTTTGTATTTCGTAGCAGTTAAAAAAGCTGTGTAACAAGGGAATAATAATAAAGGAAAAGAAGCAATCAAAATGAGAAAGGGGGGATGGTTTCTTTCCCTCTGCAAAAGAATTTCAAACAATTTCAAAGATTTGAATAAGCCTTGTGCATCTCCCAAAAGACTCTTGTAAAAAAAAAAGAAAATCAAGAATTGTCTCAAACACCTGTAGAAAGCATAGAAGACATTTCTTTTTTTAATCTCAAACAAAAAAAAAAAGTGCAAACTACAGTATTTACTGAATGTAGTTTTATCAGTAGCCTTCTAAGAGAATCCTACAATAGCATAAGATCAAAAGTCCATGAAATTTCTTCAGTAAAGATCCTTCCCAACATGCACATTCTTACGTACAGTGTTCTACAAGAAATATGTCTTCCCAAGATTTTAAGGATTTTGAATAGAACAAGATTCAATACCTGTAAAACACATATAATCCACTTCCATTCCAAAATCAGTTATAACAAAGACCAATTTCTTGATCTGGATGACCTGCTGTCAGGAGAGCCCAGGAAGGCACACGTGTCCGTGAACCAGTCATGGGGAAAGGCATGGAGGGGAGTACCAAGGAGAATGGCAGAACTACCAGTTTTTTACTTGTGGTAGATTTTTTTTACTTTTTTTCTTCATTCACTTTTCCTTTTCATGTTATGTTGGCAGTCTATAAACTGGCCTTTTGTCTTTGCTTGTATGTGATCTTAAGAATGTCAAATAAAGTATCTGCAACACGTGTTTCCAAAACTACAGTATAGAAGCCTAACTATTTTTCCATGTGCCTTTCTTTCTCCCACTTTCTTTGTCTCAAAAGATAAACACAACAAAACAAAGCATCCATCAAAACAAAGCATTCATATAAATAGCACACACAAATGCACTTGGGTATTCATTCATTACTCACACTGCTTTGTATTTTCTCACCTCAGTAGGTGATATGATAGTTATCTAGATAGCAGCCTGTACTGTCTCCTCTTCTGGTCCCTCTCTGATACGTGTGGACCCATACATAAAAGAATGGTATATCTGCTGAATATTTACTTTTCCACTGTATATCACTCTAAATAAAAAGTTGTGCTAAATAAATTTCTGAGTGCTGTCCTCATGAGAACACATTTTTTACAGTTATCATGATCTGAAACCTTTCCATGCCAGCATGATAGTGAGACAGTGTTTCTCAGGAGAAAGCCAAAACTTTTTCTTTTTGAAAATGACCATTTTTTATAGGACATACTATATGCCATTAGGTTACTCGAGGGATTAATAAACCTCAGAATCACCTGTCTTGTCTACAGTGAAGTGGCATAATGACTTCACTGCAGATTTTTTTTCCTGTGAAGGGGTACATTAGAAAACACACAAGAGAGAAATGAATGCGTGCCCTAAGCCCCTAACCAGCACTTTCAATGCCTTTATAGAGTATCTGGGAGCATGTTAGGAAAATAAAGAAGAATCTTCAATTTACTGACATAAAATGATTTTTTCCCTTTCCTCTATTAACTTTAAGACTGAAACTTGAGAACTTTAAATTTCATTTTATGTGCAAGCCTTAAAAACTAATTTACCATAATCCTACCAGCCAATAGATAAAGTCTGTAGCACAGGGGTATATAAGAGTTTCCAAGGGCAGTACCTACGCCCAAAGCTTTCCAATGGTATATAACATGGAGGATACAATAGAGTGGTGATACACATCAGGCTAGTTGGCCCCAAACACTTTCCTTTCAGCTTTGGGCCAGTTATGTATCTGATGAATCTGAAATCCCTGTCATCCCCTTGAGAGTGTCATATGCACTAACATATATGGATTGCTGCAGCCTCCTTTCTGTGACAGTGCTGCAGTTATCTCAGTTCAGGGACACTGAAAGAATCACAGATGAGACAGATAACTACATTTAAGCCTTAGGAATTGCCATCTTTGTGAGGGGTAGCCTCACTTTCCCACCAGAGATAAAAGGGATGTGGCAACCTGTTCTGAGACAAGCAAAACGACAAAGACCAGAAGGTAAAAGCAGGAATAGCACAAAATATCTACGGAGATGTCTTATAAAAGCACAGAAGTATTGAAAGCATTGATAAATCCCTAAAGCTGGCAACCCTAGTTCAATGGAGCCATGCCAGCCTACCCCAGCTGAGCATCAGGCCTGCTATGTTTGCAAACACTAATAAACATTTTATTAAATCAAATCTCCTTGCTGTGCTGTTACATCTAAGAACCTTTCTCAGCAGGCAACACCCTGTTTATGCTGAATATAGAATTTTAGAGACACACTACCTAGATACTTTTTGCCTGAGAGGGGAATCATCTCTCCCCAGTCCCTTGTCACTTTAAGCACCTGCTGCTGCTGCAGCAAGCACCTTAATGCTTTGTATTTCAATGCTTCCTGATGTACTATTTTTGTTATCTCCATCACTGTGGCACGCCTCAACTGTCTTCACAACAGTAAACAATCAAAAGGCTTGGGCTTTTTTAATAGCATTAAAATTAATGTTATTTAAATTAATTCCCATTTCCACCTTTCGAATAGCAGCATGCCAGCAAACGACTGAGCTTAGGCATTTCAGCTTTCAAGGTGGTCAACCTATTTCTGAGGCTTATTTTCTTGCCTATATATAATCCCTCAAGCTTTGAACCATCACAAAAAGCATGACAGCATGATGAGGTGTCCCTCTGCATCTTAGCTGTAATTGCTTACAGTTTTGCTTAATCAGGAAATCCTCGGTGCCTGTCAGGCCAAAGTCAGGGCAAGATGCTGTACCAGGTGACAAGGGTCATCTGTTTCTCTCTGAGTGCTTGATCCTAACACAGGAGACAGTCTCGTATCACTAGGTGTGCTGCATTGGCAGAGAGATAATAAAGCTTGCTATAGACTCTGGAATTCCCTTTGGGTTTCAAGTAACAGCCTTGCCAAAAGTGCTTCACCTTATTTTTAAATATTTTATAGCTGCATAAAGAGTGCCAGATGCTGTTTAGAAAGCGGACTTAGAGCTAACCACTCCATCAGCAAAAAAAGGAAATTGAAACAGCTTTTATTTAGCAGCTGCCAATATAAAGGAAAAACACCAAAAAAACCCAGCTATGCACATGATATAAGGTAGATATAGAGCCACTGTTAAACTGACATACTCAGAACATTTTCCATTCAATTTGAGATGGCAGGTATTGTATTTTACACGTAACAGACTTATTTCCTAGTCAAGACAGCTTTTTCCTTGTGTCAGTAGAATAGATGCTTGACCACCTGTTCTCAAAATTAAAATGTTTCATTAAAGAAACATGCTCATTATCTATCATGCAGAAGATACGCCATATTAGATGCAAACTTGAAAGAGGAAGACAGTGTGAAGAGAGACAGTAAAATAATTAGTGACAAAACGAAGACCGTAATGTAATATTTCTGGATTTTGATAAACATTTGATATGGTGACACAAAAAAATTACTCGGAAAAAAAATAATAACTCAAAATCAGATGAGAAAAAAAGCACTGTCAGATTAATGGAAATCTAGCCAAATTGTCCTAAAATGTGTAATGATAAACTGATAGAGCTGGAAGACAGACATTTTCAGAGTACTAAGGGCTTTGGTAGTTTCTTTCAAGCATTGATAGATATATTAAATAATTTTAATCTTCTTTGCAGAAGGATATTACATACCAACATCAACATTAGTGGGAAAACATGACAAGAGGGTGGCTCTAAACATGGTTGAAAGAAAGCAAAAATTTCATTTCAAAAACATGCAAGAGATGATTAAACAAACAGTTTTAAATGATTTTTTTAAAGTTATAACATGGAGAGAATAATTTCTCATAGACTATAGCTGGCAGAATTGGTATGGTGTACCTACAGAATAGGCATAGTGTCTATTACTAGCTATACTTGTTATACTAGTCAAGTGTAGCAAAGAAATACAAGTTATTTGGACCCACATTTATTTTTGAGCACTTTAAAAAAAAAAAAAAAAAAGCTGAGTCACTATTTTCTGAACAAGGTTTAATGTACCTACAATCAAATAATCTGGGGTGGAGGGGAAGGACTGGTTTGCTATCTGTAGGAACTTAGGCATAATAAAGCTCATAGAAAAGATTTATTGACTCATTTAAACTATTCAAAATAATATAGCTTGGTAGTAAATAAGGAAAAGCAGAAATCACATCATTTGCAATAAGATGTGCTCCTTTGTCAAAAGCCAAACCCTAGGCAATCAATGCTTTTCACTAAGAACTTTATATTTAGGGTGAACAGATTTGTACAGTGAAACCACAGAAGCCAGTGGATTTGTTATAGTTATGCTGGGACTCTATCCAGGAGTAAGGAATATTGCAATATTGTTTTGGTAGCTACAGTTCAACTAGGGAAAACCAGGGAGAAACTCAGAGCATTTAAGAATCCACAGAAAATATAAAGAACAAATTGCAATAACTTTTGTAGTTTATTTCATACTCCCAAAGAGCATATAACTGTTGAATAACAATCTAAAGTATTTTTACACCACCAGTTATCTGAAATGGAAAGTCTCTTCAAAAATATCAAAGACCACATAAATGAACAGATATTTGCCTTCACTGAGTCATAAGTCTTGATGAAGCAGTGACCTACTCCCCTATACACTGAATATAGGGTCTGTATATGTTCTTATCTTTACTGACTGGTTTTCAGAGGCAAATGGCTCCTGAAATATATAGAAATAATATAGTAATAATAACCTTAATTATATTAACTTAGAGCTATGACTTTGGCTGGTAGAGAGGTCTGATTTTACTGATATCCAAACATTAAATACCAGCATATATACACACACATAGGACATACACTACAAAACATCTTGTGGAAAGACCAGAAATTTAAAAACTGACAAGCACATATGGTTTCTTCTAGCAAGTATATGTATTTTAGATTGTAATCACTGCCTAAAAGTCAATACAACATATTTAAAAAGTCAATACAATATATTAAAATTAAGGTCAGATTGAGGCAAAAATTAAGACTCTGTTCCTTCACTGTCCAACCATAATGTTGTTTGCCAGTTTGTTAATATTGACAAAAACACATGGAAATTATTCCCATTTTCTAATCTTTCAGACAGAAAGAATAAGCTGATTTCATTCAAAGCCTATGATGAACCACCTTCCAAAAAGGACTCTTAAAGATGACATCTATCTGCAGATGAGGGATATATATGCAGCTACAGAGCAGACCTCATTCCTTAGCCTCCTGAGGCACAGTCTAGTGTAATGGATGTTTAATACCATACAGAGGGAGTGCACAGACCTTTTCAAGTTCACTAGAAGACTATATGATCATCCCCAGAAATTATACATTCAGGGTGGGCATGAGTGAGACAAAAAAGTCTTTAAAATAAATGATGTTCCAAAGAAATCATGACTTTCATGAGATTTCCATCTTTTAGTGTCATTTGGGTGACTATATGAGGACGTTAGGAGCCTAAACCTGAGCTAGCCACTGTCTTCTTTGAACACCTTATTGATCTGCCAGCCATACCATGTTCAAAATAAATGCCAAGATAAAATGGAAGTCTCAAAAGGATTGAAAAAAATTGCTGAAAGGAAATTGTTATTTCTTTTTTTTTTCAATTATTCCTTCGTTTCCTGTTCCCTCCCACTTGGAAGCTGGACATATTTGTTCCTTCACATGTACACACACCCTAGTGCCTGCAGTGGGATGTTCACTTGAATATCTGAGGCCTTAATTTTGAAGAAATGTTATTTCATTTGAGTAAATGAACAAAGGAGCTCTCTGTAATCTTTGCTTTTAAGAAGATAACCTAGTACAGATCTAATGCGAGCATGCCAGGGCAACTTTGCAGTGATACTATTTTAAAAAAGAGATCAAAAGCTCCTAACCTCTCTAGCTTGGCAAGAGCTTCCAAATGATTGCCTTCTAGACAATTTATCCAGAGAGCTGCTGATACATTGTCCTGGTGGAGAAGAAACCAGCAGTTGGTCTTTGCAGCAAAGAAAGCATTTTAAGCTCCTACTAGCAACCTTGTACAGAAGAAATGATTAAGGAAAATCCACCTCCAGGCATGAAGAAAAATCCTCACAATAAAACAGATGGGATAAAATTAGAATCTGTTATCAAGTCTGAAAAGCTCAATGCTAATGCTGTAATTGTGGCACAGAAGACTGCCATAGAAAGAATTAATACAGGTGCTTTGAATTAAAAATTATCAAGGACTGTACCATTTGGAAATGGAAGGGTTTAAGAAAATTAGCACCTCCATAAGAGGAAACAAACTCTAGCATTTCACCTGATCTAATAACCAGCCAGTTTATATACCAGGATTAAATTAATATAATTGAGTCTAGAGAAGATTGAAACTCTGGCTCCATTGCTGATTTAACTTTTTTTCTTGAAGCAGGAAAATATAAATAATGCCTTTCAGAATACAAGTCTCAAAGGCAAATCCAGTACCATGGGCATGATCATTGCCAGAGCTTACAGTGAGATAATAGATTGCACACACAGTGCAGAGTGGGATGCAGCAGCCAAGTTTGCATGTGCCTCTGAAAAAAAAAAAATTATTAATATGATGACAATGGAATCTTCTGCATGTGCCTGGACAGCAGTTGTGCTCCAGACCTTTCTGATACAGAGCATGACTTCAGAGCTTGCAATGCCTAGTGGTTTCACTCTGCAGGGCTTAATGCAACCATTCTCAGGACCTAGAGTTTAAATCTGCACCAAGTGAATGTGCTGCACTCAAAAGGCAACTCAGCCAAGAAGAGCAATCTCCTGTGGATGTCTCTCTAAAGCCAGACATTTGCAAGTATTGTAGTGTTTCAGGAACAAAACATCTTAAGTTGTTCTGTGATCTTGAGCTCACTTTCTGTGAATTTTTATCGATGCAATCTTCAAATAAGCCACTTTCCAGATAACCACATTGCACATAAGGGAGTTTTGTGGTTGGGGTTTTGGGGTTTTTGGGGTTGTTTGGGGGTTTTTTTTTTTGTGTTTGTTTGTGTTTTGTTGGTTTGGTTGATTTTGGGTTTTGTGGGGCTTTTTGGTTGGTTGGTTTTGGGGGCTGGGGGGTTGTTATTGATGCTGTTTACTGGTTCGTTGGGTTTTTGGGGGGAGAGGGGGCTGCCTAGCAGGGTTTGGAGATTTTTTTACTGTGTAGTTTATTCAGGCTTGAAAACAGTAATTTAACAGAAAGATATTTTGGCTGACATTATTCCAAGTTGTACTCCGCTGCCATCAATGGAATTTAACAGGGCACGAACTGGCCCTATGGTTCCAGTCCATCAAAACAGAAATTATATATGTGATTTAAAAAGAAAAGGTCAGCTGTTTTGTGGTAGATTTTGAGGATGAGGAAAAATAATCTTGGAAAGATCAATAAACTATGAAACATCTCTATATAGAAAGGTATTTTTCTCTTCAACTTGAAACAAATATAGTCTTTATACATCTATATTCCACTGAGACCTTTTTTTTTTTGGTATATTTATCTACCTTGTGAATTACATTTTTGTTTCAAAGTTAGAGGCAGAGGTAAAATCCAGTGGTCTCAGAGACACTACTCTTGGCTGAAGTTGCAGATCTAAATAAAAATACAAGCAAAAATAAAATAACACATGCTACTTACAGGAGGGAGATAACCTGAGTCTTGTGCCTAAAGATACCTGCTTAATCTTTTTGAACATCACAATTGAAAAGATAAATTTTCAATTGACAGAAACACTCACTGTTGCAAATCTCCTTTCTGGGATATAAAAAGGAGATAATTTAATAAAAAGGAATATAAATAATGGCAGGGCTGATCCTTTAGTTTTATGGATAAAAACAACACAAAAAATCTCTCTAATCCAAGACTACAAATTAAAGGTATGTTAAAGCAGGCTGGTTTTGTGCCTGTGGTTACTGACAAGTCACCAGATGCTCAAGTTCAATAGATGTTTTGAATATTTTAATTGTTCTTCTGGGTTTAGAACGTAATTACTCTTATGAACTTCAGGTAGTCCCTGCACACCAGACAAGGTCAAGCAGAAAGCCAGGTGAGTTGTCTGGGTGTGTCCCCTTACCCTGTGAATTCAGTTACTTCCAAAGGTCTAGCCATGGTTGCAACCCGAGCAAAGGCTGTGTCTGTGGGTACCCATCCTGAGGCCCCACACAACCATGTGGGTGTCCAGACCCCTGGCTGTGGACAATGCAGGACCCTGGCTCTTGTAATGGAGGGTGGTCAATGATCTGCTCAGCATGGTGGCTGAGCAAAAGGATGAAAAGACTAAGGACTATATGGGATTGTGAAAGGGAGATGTTCAAAGTTCAGCTCAAGTTCAAAGCCCTTTATCAGAGATCTCCTCACCATCATCCCCCTGCCTCATGACAATGAACCCCACGGGACTGGGGACAGCTGGATGAGCTTCCAAGCAACCATGAGGGACATGCTAAAGGCCTCAGAGTCGGTGGCTTGGGATGTGTGGGTCAGATTTACAAGTGCACTGAGTTGTCTGAAGATGCAGACAGATGCCACAGAATTTACAGAAATGCCTAACCAGGCACTGGCTAGCTGCCACTTTCTTTAAAAATTAGTGAAATGTCTTGCCTGCTCATGTACTTTTTCAATTCCTGCTGTGTGCTTTTCTGCCTTTTTGAGCAGCTCAATCTTTCTTTTATTCTGGTTTCAGCTTATTATGTCACAAAACTACTTTGATTTATATCACAAACTAATTTATATTAAGTATATAGAGCTTTACAGAGCAGGACCATTTCTGTATTTCTTGCTTTCAGTGATGAGCACTAACCAATAACTTAACATTCCTAGAGCTGTGCCATCTGATGACTGCAAAAACCCCTCAAAATATTAATTAACTGAGCTACACAATGCACCTGTGAACTAGATTTTTATAATTCATAGGCAGATGGGGAAACAAAGACACAGAAAGGTTGAATGCCTTATTGAAGAGCCCAGAGGAGGCCTGTTGCAAAGCTGGAAACCAAACAATTAGAGCCCAGACACACCAACATTTGGTGTTGCACATTAATACAGTGTATTACATCTCAGGTCTTCCTTTCAAGTCTCAGATCACAATACCTTAGTAACTCACAACTCCTCTATTGCTACTCCTCTTCTTCCTCAAAACTCATCCCATTGTTATCTTTGTGTGGACAACACCCTGCCTGTCACTCAGCCATGGGTGCTAACTTTGGACTCTAGACTCTCAAGTTCTATGGAACTGTGAGACAGTTCTGAACGTGCAGAGAGCTCTTTACTGGTTGTCTAAGACAAAGCTTTCCTGTCTTGCCTTTGCTCATAGACAGTTTGTCTAAAGCACTCCATAGCTGCAGACCTTTCCTCTTGGTGATGACAAATATAATCTCACACAATCAATATTCCTCCAGAAAACATTGCTCAAGAGATCATTTCTGTAAGCCCTTTGCTTTGTCTTTGTCATCTCTTCACTGGTTCCTATTAACTTTACTTTACAAACATAAGCTCTTGTCTTCATTTTTTAAAGTCTCTAATAGCCTGTTCATGCATTATCTGTATCAGTCATTCAGGATAAAAAGGTTGTGTCCTGCTGATGATGAGCCCCTATAATGATGGCAGGGCAGCCAGTGATTGAGAGACAACAGCTCAGCCCGTTCCTTTGAACAGAAGATGCTTTCACTCTGGGATTAGAGAAAAGCAGAGTGATAACAAAAGACTGACAGGATGTCTGCTATCAGCAAGAGCTAAAGGAATAGATTAGTATGAAGATTTCTAATATCTAACAAGCTAACTCATAGCTAGTAATATTTTCCTCCAAACATAAATGATACTTGATTGTAAAGCTCCTATATGTGAAACAGATTTCAAGGCCACAAAACCCTGTTGCTTGCATGCTTGCTGTCTGTGGAGCTAACTATCTACTGGGAAAAAAATTTAACAATTTATTGAGGAAAGGGAGAATAGAAGGAATAACTTTTCTGCATCTTTACAACAAATCATGCACAGATTTAGTGAGAGATATTTCTGCTGAGAAACTGTTCTACTGAATCCACGAGAATTTTGATAATCTGGTTTGAGGTTCTGGACATTCCAATCATGGGCATCTATAAATAAATAAAAAATAATTTTAAAAAAGCTTTTGTAAGACAGTTAAGACTATACCAAAGATGATCATCAAAAACAAGCCCAGAAACAATTTCCCCTTCTATTTCACTGTGACATGCCTGAGGCAAACAAGTCAAGGCAAATACATTAAACAATTCCTTAAAAATAACACTAAAATGCAAATGTTTACAGACTGTCATAATGTCTTTCAGGGATATTTGGTAGGATGTATCTACCTCAAGACAATAAAGAAAAGAAAACCCACCACAACACATTTGAATATAACTGGAAGTGTTGTTCTCTGAAACAAATTTCAGGCTATGAAATAATTCCATTAAGCAGCAATTTCATAAGGAAATATAGTTATAATAATTTAATTTAGTTTTTGGAAATGCCTTTTATGCATAAATGAAAATAACTTAGATTTCAAACTGTTCTGCTGGTTCATAGATTCATAGATATTAGGGGTTGGAAGGGACCTAGAAGATCATCTAGGTTGAAACAGAAGAAAATGTTTTGGGATGGCACTATTCAACTGAATATTTATAATTGAATACAATTCAAAAGGCTGTTCCAGAGAGTAGTTACAAGCAACTACACAGGTTTTTACAAAGCTGGAGAATCACTATACAAGTAAATAAGAAATAGGACACCAAGGATAACATTCTTCCCTCTCTTCTTCATGCTAGCAAGATTTACAAGTTTCAGTGTACTTGTCAATTTAGGATGTTGTGAACATGGTGGTGGTGTAAAAAAAACCTGACACTTTAGATAAGTTAGGAGTGAAGAATGGGTACAGCAATGAAAATGTACCCACATGAAAAGATGACAACCAACAACACAGACATCTTGACATCCTTGTCCTAGGTTCTAGTAAACAACAAAAAAAAAAAAAGACAGAAGTGATATGAGGATTTAGCTGGCAAACAAATGATTTAATAAGCCATGACTTTACACAAGGTGAGAAGGAATATTGCACAAAACAATATATTTTTTAAAGTTCAACTTGGGAAAAATAAAAAAGCAAGTTGCACTCAGCCAACAATTTTCTATAGATGATAACATACAGGCAAGATGCTACTTCCCACACATAATTGAAAAGGGTATGAAAAAGGTACAACCTCCCTGCACCATCAACCTAACAATGAGTGATTTGCAATCAGTTTCATAACATCTACAACAGTCCTCAGCTTGCTCTGCTAGTACCTCTAGTAGGCAGCAGTCCTCAAATGTAGCTTTAGCAACTCCTAGAATGTAGTTGAGACTGGGGAGAAGATAATGAGGTATCACTGTTGAAGGTATGTGCAGCAGGCTTCCCCTGTTGAAATATGTATATATATATATATATGTGTGTGTGTGTATATATATATATAATATTTTTTTTCCCACATTAGAATAACAACTATCTGTACAGGTAGTTGTAATATTTTTACAATACTACTTTATCTGTATTCTTACAGTGGTATTTATAACAGGAACTCTGACTGGATTCATTGGGCATTCCTATCAGACTTACAATGCCAGATAATGGACTGTATATAAGGCAGAGCTCATGTTTGCTGTTTATCCTACCCATCCTCTTAATTAAATGTTATTTTAAGGTGTAGTAAATCAATATCTGTGTTTACAATAACTGCAATTTAAAAGTCATTTAAATAGTTATTATAATGGCAGTGAATGATCTCTTCTTTCTTTAACTCCCACCTTCTCAACAAAGGGCCAGGAAAAAAAACCAACAAACTTGTGTGGCTACCAGAACACAAAAATAGATAATCAAAAGTCTTTCAAAATAGAGATTATATAGTCAGTCGTGATATAAAAGGGCACATACAAATACCAGTAAACACTTGATAATAGGTACAAGGCCTAATTGAAGGCAACGTAATAAAAGGAAAAAGTGACGGACAGAGATAATCCATGGAATAATATCTTAATATTGCCATTTTATCATCTCCTGAGACAGAAGAATCTGATGAAGTTAAGAGTAAGTTTCAATAATCAGAGTCCTAAAAGCATGTGACACCAGGCAGGGCTAAAATATTTAATATTCCAGTAGCATTTCTTATTCAGCAATTTAAAGAGTGAACACTATTATTGAGCCCTTTTCTTACCAAACCAGGCCTATTAAGAACCTCGGCATTCTTGGTCACATTGGAACAGATCTCTGCCAAAAAGACAACTTTAAAGTTGTGGTAGATTTTCATAAATTCAAGCTAATTTTTAACATTTTGGTATCAAAATACATTAATTATTAACAACTTCTGTGACATCCACATCTACACTTTTACTGAACCACTGAGCTAAATGTTATGAATGCTGAACAGCAATAATTCACATTTTTACAGTCTTAGCATTTCATGCCAAAAAAAAAAAGAAACTATCAGCGCTAACTCTTAAACCAACTACTTTTTGTAGACTAACACTTACTTTGAGCAGGAACAAATTCTTCTGCTTTTAAAGACCCTGTCATTAGTAGAGCAAACAAGATTGAAAATAAAAAAAGAAAAAACAAGTTGTATGTCATTTATCTGTCTGAGACATGTTGGAAAGACCCTGTGGTCTGATTTCACGAGCTAATGACAGGTGTTACAGAAAACAGTGCTTAAAGCAAATTATTACAGACCCTTTGGCAGCCCTTCCTCACGTGGACTGTTACTAATGTGATTGAAGTCAAAGAGACATTTCCTGATATTCTGTGCTCATTGTAAGATGACTGCCACAGACTTACCACTGGAGCTGTTTCATCTTGACCCTCGTGTAAAAATAGAGAATTTTAATAATGTCCAGCAAGCTTTCCAGATACTTTTAAGAACAGCAGTTCGCTTTTCATGAGATGACTCTTTATGAAGAGCATCATCAAGTGAGCTCAGTTGTGAGACATTGTGCTCATTAACAAGTTCCACCTTGACTCCTGTAGAATATGAATCACTGACCTGTTCATAGGCAGGGAATTTTTCTTATGTCAAATGGACAATTACTCTGCTTCATCAGATAAAAAAGCTTTACTGTAAACTGAAGAAATGAGAATAATGAAACATCTCTTCCCACTAGTTTGTAAGGAGATCTTGTATTGTTAAAATTAAATACATGAAGACAGAGGTTATAATTTGTGGGCAGAAGCCAAAGGAATCTCAAAAATAATTTTACTTCATATTTGAAAGTGGAAACTTTTTTAGGTAAAAGAGACTGAGTCAGAGTTCCTCCCTACAGAAGTTGAAGAAACTAAGCTCTGGGAATACCAAAAAAAACCCCAACCCTTTGGGAATAATAACGTATAAATATATTGAAGAATATGTTTAGGCACAAAACACTAAGCATCATCATTTGTCATCTGAAATATCTAAAAAAGTCTTCATGAAGAAGATGTCAGAAAAAAACCATTATCATTATAACACTAAATATGATGTATATTTGAAAACAGGATAATCCTCAAATTACCCTAGCAGACAACAATGCTGTCTCTGGAGAATAGCTTGGGTAAAAATGTGAAAGGAGAGGCTGATACCTTCAAAACCAAATAAAAGCTTGTTACATAACGTGAATCTTCTGATTTGAGTTGATTAAAAGACAAAAATTCTTTCAAGACTTTAAAATCTTATTTTCATATTGGAACGAACATATATTTAAACGTTATGGGGACACATTTCTATTTTTAAACATGAGTGTAATTGATTCTCTTCTTTGGTAGCCAAGTGATTTCCCAGTATGAGAGAAACCAGTCACCAGCCCTTTAATACAGGCTTATCTGTTTCTTGAGGCAGTAATTACAAACCACGACCACTGCTAGCTGCTGCAAGTCTCTGCTTTGGGGATACATATTAATTACATATGATATGATACCCATTAATTTATGCAGTTAACGGCTATAATTTATTCTTACAGCTCATAGCTCTTCCTCCAATTTTTCTTTACCCTAAAATGGAGTATATGTCATTAGATTTGTTATTTCAGTAGCTAAGAGAATTGGTTACAGGAAGGTAATTGAAAATAAGGAATTCCAAAGGAAACAGATTATGTATTATTTTTTCCATTTTTATTTTTCACTACACCCCGAACTATTCACCCTGTACTAGTGGAGACACTTAAAAACCAACTGGTTTTCTACCCATAGTGGTCTTTTCCTCTTTCTGTGTGTATGCAATGCAGTGAAAAAAAAAAATTTTTTTTGACTTTTTTTTTTATTTTATTTTTAAAGTACAAGCAGCAGGAACTCAGTGGAACTCGGAGATTAACATTAGGAGCAAAAAAGTACTTCAAAACTATTCGTAGGGGAAAGACAATTCTAGTTACAGTTCAGTCTTGTAGACAACAAATCTCTATATCATGCTAAGACTGAATGAAGTTTGAGATCAGAGACAGTCTACATTAGCTGATTCTGCACCCAAAGCAGAAACAAACAATGACCTACATGCAACATAACATAAAGTTTTGATTCCTTTACAGAGAAAATGAATTTGCCAATTTAAGTATAGTTAATTGAGAAATGCCTAATTAATCTCTAGTGATACTATAGAGGATGTAGGAATTTCTAGCTACTGCCTGTACATCAAGATTTGTTGCATACAAAGGTAATAAACAAAAAACCAAACCTACAGAAAGGAAAAGATTGTTTATTGTACAAGACATAATCAGGAAGGAAAAGGTTAACCAATAAATCAGTACTTCAGGAACTCATCCTGTAAACTGGTGAAGAACCTTGCATCTCAAGAGAGATACTCACACTTGATAAGAACAGGTTAAAGTATGTAGAAGTCATTTGTCAAAGCAGTGCAAAGAATAGTACACCTGATTCTCTTTCATTATGGTACTATTGAAGTGTGAAAAATAACATTATTTTTTTCAAGTTTCTTCAGATATTTTCCATGGTCTAACTTTTAGAAAGTCCAGTCAAATCATTGTCAAGTTTGCTGCCTCTTTTCACACTCTACCCTCCTTGGGTTTATAGTACTGAAAAACTCTGAGATAATCAGGAAATGTGTAATTAAAGTACATCAAATCCATGGAGATCTATAGTTTGGCTTCATTATGTAGACAGTCTCACTGCATATGCAAACAGTATTAAAATCAGGACTTTTTGTTTTCTGTTTATTAGAAATAACATTAAATATGCAGTAAAATATCTCCAAGTTCTGTATCTATGACGGAGGGAATGAGGATTTTAAACTTCTTATTTTCACTGTCCATGTATCCACATTTGCACAAATACAATGGCTTTACAGCTCAACAGAGAGATGGAAGATCATATACCCACACTCTGAGCCTAACTCTTAGATATTAAAAAATAAACTTAAGTTCTAATAATAAGTCCTTCTCCTGTGATGCCTGTATTATCATAATATGCTGTTCCTGTGGGAAAAACAAAAGCAGTGTGTGTTGTAAATGAATTTTGCTGAAGTTTGAGGATGGATGGAATTGGATGAAAGGAACTGTCTTTCTTAGCAAAGGCTACGCAGTTTTGGAAAATTAAAAACAGTTCTATAGTGAGGCTCTGGATTCTCCTTAGTTTGAAGTTTACATCCTTTCCCTTTCTCACTCCCAGGAGACCTCTGAAGATTTACTAATTAAAACTGAAATAGCTGATTAGTATTTCACTCCCAAATATATTTACTATAACTAAATTGGATCAAAGAATACAGTCTACCTATTATGTTGCATCTTGTCTTACTCTATTCTGATCAAGTTAGTAGCTTCCCAACACTATATAGAAACTATACTAGATGGAAACTGGAGAAACATTCTCATTTTCCTTGATTTACTGTGGTTAGTACCCTCCTTGTTCTGGCTCCTTGGCATTCCTCCAGGTGTTTCCACTATCCCTTTGAACCTCCAGGTCTGGAGAATAGAGTGTAAAGGATCTATGTGCACATAGAACAGCATGAACTGTTCTAGCAACACAAAAATTTAAATTAAAATAAAACAACTCAACAGGATTCTTCTCCAGCAGAGTTTGGGTTCTGTTTCCTCCCTAGTTTTAGATCAAACATACAGGTCCTGGAGGGAAGAAGGTAAACAGAGAAAGTAAAGCAAACAGATGCAATGACTACACCAGTCTGACAGTACAGAAACACGAACTAAACCTGTGTAGCAGCAAAGACATCATTTTCCAACTTGTTACCCTGGTGATCAAGTAATAACATACTGCAGTTTGCTCCTGTGAGTGACAGTTGAGAAAACAAGCTTCCCAGATGCATGAAACACTGCTAAGGAGCTCTGCTACACCACAGAGCAGAGACTTCAGCCCTCCAGAAGTCTTTGAATGACATTTTGGATGAAAGAGAGATTTTACTTCAGAAGCATTCTGTCTGTTTGGTTAGAGTTTTTTTAATAAGTGTACAGATCTATCAAGCAAATGTGGCACACCTTGAAATGGAGGGCATTAAGATAGCTCTGCTAAAGGGAAAGGCTATATTCAAATATAGGAGGTACCTCTATACGTGTTCTCTACATGTATTTATAAAACATAGGTCTCTATACCACTGCAAGAGATGTATAGCAAGTTATAACTACCTTACAAGCTGAATCATGTCATGTCTGCCTTAACATTTTAAAAGCAATGAAAGAATAAAAGCAATGAAAAAATAGCAAAGAAAACTTCAGTTTGAAAATAACTAGGGAAAACTTTTATGCAGTTATAAAGTTGGTATAATATCTGGGAACAATTAAAACACCCTATACTTCCCTGCTTTCTGTTTTTGTTTCCCCCATGACCTGTTACTAAGTAGTTCACAATGAGAGCTGAGCCTTTGAGCTTGCCCACTAATTACAGCTTTTCTCTTCCCTAACATGGTGAACACAGTTGCTGCACCTAACACTGGAACTTATTGGGTACCCTAGCTTTTAGTTGGGTACACTTATACACATTATAAGCAGAATGACAGTGTTAAAGAGGAACAACAGTCAGCTAGAATGAATGACAGGCTTCTCTTTGTGTGGCTACTCATAGCAATACCTTGATCCAAGAAAAAGAATGGATGTTTCGAAGACTAAATAATAGCCTCTATATATAGTCAAGTCACAATATCAACACCAAAGCTGAGAGGCATGTCTTTGGCATTTCATCTATCATCTGAATTCTCTATAACCTTATGTAACTTTGGGAAAACAGATTTTAGTGCTAATGATTTTTCAGGATCCTCCTCATAGTTTGGTCCCATAACAGAGACAATAATCAATGTATTCACAGAAAACTGGACTCTAGTTCCTGAGTCAGGACACTCAAAGAAGCCCATGCCTTGACAATATTCAGATAATGTATATTTCCTAGCCAATAAACTCACTGAGCTCTTATCGTTGTTATTGTTTCAGCACATTGATCATGAGCAATTTCTGATCTGAGCACAGCTTTTACAGTGATATCAACCAATCTGTTCAACCACAGATTGCAGAAAATTCATGACATCCAGCAAATCAGATAAATTATCTGGATATACCTCATCAATGCTTTTTAATTTGTATCAACTAGTAACATTCAGTGGATATTCACATACATTCATAGATTCATATACATTTGAGTTCAGACAGTTTTTATTTTCTAAAAAGCGGAACAAGTTTCTCACCTTTTCTTTTTCTTGTGTTACTGGTAAGCCCTTCTATATCTCTAGTTATTCTCATCCTATTGCTATTGGAGAATTAAGAACATAGCAGACAGTGAGAATAGCCTTGGGAGCAGTCAAAGGAGAAACACACATAGTCTATGAGGAAGAACTGCTAAAATGATAAGCTTGGCCCAATTTGCCTGTTTCTGCTGTCTGCTAGAAAGCAGAATAATTTTGCCAATATGCCTCTTGCATCTCTCCAGAGCAGAATGGGCATGTGTGAGGCTAGCTGAGCAAAAAGAAGGTATCTGGGAACACAGATCTGTCTACAGACAGCAGCTTAGACAGAGGTGGGATACATGCAGATCATAACTTCTGAAAAAGGCCAAAACTCAAACACAAATCTTTAGGAGCTAGTGTCTTGTCACTGACAAGTTACAAAACCAGCACAGAGCTTAATCTCAGCATGATTAATGACAGATATGGAGAAATATTTAAAATAATTGTTTCTGAACATGAAAAATCACTACCATGGCCAACATTTTCAAAAACCAGAAGTTAGCTACACAGCTACAGGTACCATCCATTTACTACACCATCTGGAGGCTCAGGAGAACAATTTAATTTTTTTTCTTAGAACAAGTTATCAAGTACTTTAAAACTGTTCAGAAGACAAAGTGGAAAAAAAAAAAAGTTTAGTTGCCTTGAAAAAAGAAACACCTTTCTGTCACACACAAGTGATATGAAGACTCCACTGCAGAGACAGGGCACTGTCTTCCTTAACACTCTGCAATTTCTCTTAATATAGGAAATGGCAAGGTGCTGAATGAAGCCCTCCTGTACATCTTACACAGTAGTATTCACATCACTTTTATTTTGATCAAAAGGTTCAGTTATACCCTAAACTGACTATCATTATACATTTAGATAGTTTTCCTGAGCATGAAGAAGTTCAAAAGAAATCCGAAAATCTCTCCTTTATAACATTAAAAATTAAATCTTTGCTCTGCATTCATTTTTGAATGTTCCTGTTGATCTGTTCTGTTACTGCCATACTCAATCAAAAGTTGTATTTGCAGATGGACAGCTTACACTCATTATGGTGTGTTTTCAGGTTGATTTCTTCTGCCTGCTTCCTACAGACCTTGGTGTCCTAAAGCAATGGCACACTGTCCAGGTGGCAGGAGCCTGCCTTGGTCCTCTCTATCTACATTTTATTCCAAAATGACCTTTAACTTCGATGGAAGTTTTGTAGGAAAGATTTTAGTAGTTTTTAGGAACTAAAAGTTTTAAGAAAGCAGGAAAAATCATGTGTCTAAACTGATTTGCTGCGAGGGTATCTGAGGATATATAAAAAGATACGGATCTAGACTATGAATATCTTTCCCTTATTCAGCCAATATTTTGAAATGGTTCTCAGAATGAATGTTCTAGCTTATGGGTAGAAATCCACAGACTTTGCAAGATTTGCAAATGCACAATAAATTATGAGAAAAATATATCTGGAAATCTAAATCTAATCTGGAAATGCTAAAAATAATCTGAAGCTTTGGAAACTGTTACTTGTAACAGATTTTTTAGCAGTTGCCTGGTAACTCTACCATATTAGAATCCAGGGACTATTATGTCATACTTCAGCTTTACAGCTTTTGATGCATCTAATAAGATAGCTCAATTACATCACTCTGGATAAGGTATACACTAAGAAATTCTGACATTTTTCTATATATTTTGTGAAAAAATGTGCCATATCGTTACTATGCATGTAATTGATTCCATTTCAAATATACTATACATGTGCACTAGGAAATAAATTGTTTAGTATTTCCTAACTTCAGAGGGCATTTATGAATGTGTCTTCAAACTGGTTGCTGACAATGCACCTTCATACTGTGATTATTATTAATGCTCATAGCTCTCCTATTCCATTTTAAAAGCCTGAGAAGACAAAGAAAGAGCTGACAGTCAGAGTTAAAAATTGAAAATGTGTGAGGTGTGGAATGACAGAGATCAGAGCAAATAAGATTTCACATCTACCATGAAATTACCACAGTATTTACAGTTTTAAAATGTCCTACCATATAAGGGGAGAAATTATTTTGTACCTGTTTTTCCTGCACTTTTATGAAAGGTGAAAAGCAATTGTTAGTGAAATACATGAACCTGCTGTAGCAGTGATTGAGGAAATAATTTTCATCACAGTCTTTATACACTAGGGAAAACATGAAAAAGTGCTATAAAAATAACTAATTGGTTTATTTGCTTTTTAGATTTAAATGCAAAGGTAATACGGGATATCACCATTATCCTCTGCAAAACTTTATCAGCATAATACAGTCCCATTTAGTTTACAAACAGCAAGGAAGGCAAGAAATATTTTAATTCCATTTTAAATACAAATAGAAGCTATTTATAACACTAAATATTTCAACTTCATATTAGTATCAATTTCTGATGAATACATAGCACCTCAAACCTTAAACTTTTTTTTTCTGCTGATTATGCTATGAGGGAGATTGATGTCTGGTGACACCCTGTCCTGGCTCATGAGGGCTCATGCAAATCAGCACCAGTGACTGGAAAATACTGGTTGGTGTGCACCCACTACTGAGAAACTGAAGATTTGAACCGATCCAGTGAGACATCGCTGGATCCACGGGTGCTGAAAACCTTTGGATCTCTCTCCCACTCTCACTCCCCCTCTTTTCTAATAAGCCTTTCTTCCTTTTCCTCTGTTAAGTTGGTCATGCCATAAATCTATCGCCTACCAAAAAAATGTCTTTATCCATACCATTTCTTTTTTGTTTCTTTAGGGAGAACTAATAAATTGCTTTGTTAGTGTTCCTCGGAGTCACTGTTGTGACTCTGACACCCCAGGGCCACGTTCAGGAATTCTCAGATTCACCTCCCTCATCCACTGAGTGGGACGAGACAAACATCAAACAAACAAACAAATCAACAAAAAAACCACATTGAGAATTAAGCTATAATTTAAGTTCAGTAAGGTCAAGTTGATGATAATGGTACTTTACAAATTGAAAAAAAAAAAATAAATCTATTAACAAGTTCCATTATAGAGCCCCAAGAGCTTAGGCTTTTTTTCTGAATAAACTGGTGCAGACAGTTGTGTGCTCATTTTTTTGCACTCCAAGCAAGCTAGAAGTGAGCTACATGCTTTCAGTTTATGCTGTAAGACCCTTTCCCAGTGACTCTCCGTGTAATAGACAATATGTTCCTTACCTTGGCATATACAAAAATATGCATTCACTTCTATGAAGCAAGTCTATAATTGTCACCTCCATCCTGCCCTTTGTTTAATGCATTAGAAGAGAGACACAGTATTTTAGACACCTAGTTGAACCTCACACTAATCCCCACAATCAGAAAGACAAATACTTAGCCTGAATTCACTGCCTGACATGACATGACATGACATGAAAGAAAAACCTTATAAGAAGATGGACTGGAGAGAGAGGAAATCCAGACACCATGGGGAGAGCAGGGCAATTTGAAGGTGATGGGAAGAGGAAGAAAACACTTTTCCTCAGCTTTTAACTATGTGTCTAATATTACTATAGTTCAAATTTACTGCTTTCTGTGATTCTTAACTATGTCACACAAACATGTGCTGAAGTGTTTAACTGCTTAGGACCTTGAAATGAATCATGCTTCTTTGTACTTTGGAAAAAAAAGAAGGCACCAGAGAGCCAGATCCAGTCCATAACTTACACTAACAGCAACCATCACTTGAACAGAAAAATAAGTTTCAGTAAGAACAGAAAGCAAAGCCTCGCTGAGCACCTGCTTCGCTTTGGAGGAGTTCCCTGTCTTTTGATCAAAAAGGCCCTGGCAATGCAATCTGCTGTTTACACTGGAAAAAAATGTATTAGCAAAAGAGAGGTGTGTATATATACACAAAAACATCTGTGCTAAGGCAGCACCTGAAAAATAACCATGCAATAATGTTAGAAAGAAACATCTGCTTAGTGCCTAGCTGATTCTTAGTAATATGGAAGAAGGTAATGCTAGAAAACAGATGTAAGGATTTCATATTTTGCCACACTATATTTCAATATTTTCCTAGACTACTACTAACATATCTATTTTTTTCTTTTAAAAAAGAACAATTTACATATAAATAACTTGAGAAACCTGAGCATTAACTTTTCCTATGCTAACAGTTTCAGCCATTACAATAGTAACATATTGTAACAATATTAAATAAAAATAAACATATTGCACTAAATGCATTTTAAATGGTGTTAAAAGATAGGTACTAGTTACTAAATGAAAAAATTGTTTTCTTCTTCTTAATAGTATAAATCACTTAATCAATAGTAAAGTCTGAGTACATTCTGACAATAATTTTAAAAATACATACACTTCTCAAAGAATTTTTAAATCACAAGCCGGTTGAAGAAAAAAACCCAGTAAATATGGAAATAAATAATAAAGCTACAGGAAAATTTATTTTACTGTCATTCACATTTAAGCAATATATTACTAATAGTATGTTTAGAAAATAGTATCTTGCCTGGTTAACAAAAGATAACATTAAATATCTTTAATTTGGAATAAAAATAGATTAATATAGAATACTTTCTATTCTAAGTTCTCTCTCATCTGAGACACCTCAACCCCAGGGTGCAATTAGGGTTAGGGTTCAGAGAGCCATAAAGCCTCCTGATACAGGGAACTGAGGCTACAAAATACATTTTAAACCAGTATTTATGTTATACATGTGCTTTTATTCCTTAAAACATTCTTCTTATATGAAAGGAATGTGAAAATAAAGTAATAAAAGTTTTAACTAGAAGTTTATATTAGCTGCCAGCCATTCAAGTTAAATGCTTTCAAACTTTTTAAAGTTTGAAAAAAAAAAAAGGTCTTGATAACTGGAGATGATCCATTCTGTAAGAAGATGAGACTGACAGAAGAGGGGCCTGCAGGAGCTTAAAGGCTATAAAATGGATCTATGAATGGTGAGAACTCAGCTCATAGAGCACACTGTTCATTATAGAGCATGGATGAAACAGCCAAAACAAACAAACATACACGGGTAGCTGAGATGTTTGTTTAGAGACATAACCATCAAAAGCACTGATGCATCTGGGAGAGAAATACATTCATACTTCCCACAGAAAGAAATTCCATGCATCAGGATCACCTGCATGCCTGTTTATTTTCTTATAAACTTCAAGATATTGTGAGCCTTGAGATCACTTTCCTGAAAAGTGACCACAGTCCAGCCAAAGACATACTTTTTAGCCTGGAAATCAGCAGGCACTGTGACTTGCATATACATTAATGAAAAAGTGCTTTGCACAAGTGACATCAAAAGCTGAAGAAGAAACTCTCAAGTGATACAGCAAAGCCACCTCTTCGATCCTTGCATCTTTAAAGCCATATTGTTTTATCATTAAAAATCTTTGTGATTTCATAAATGACATAGAGATCATATTTTCTGCATGAACAACATTTTGTGCTATAGAATTAAAATTACTTTTATTTCCTTTTATTGTCCCACAAGAATATTATGTTCTTCAACATCCAGTTTTAAACCTCGAGTTTCAGGTATCAATAAAAAACACAGCAAGGTCACTGAGTCTATAATCAACCCTAACCAAGAATGAACATTTTGCTTTTCTCTTGGTTTTGATAGGTCAGAGCTAATTAATCACTGTAACTCAAGCACATAACTATTTCACAGGTATCTTAGGGTCAACAACAAAAGACTGAAGTATTCATTATTATGGGGTCTTTGTGACTTTTTTCTTTTGCCAGAAATTAATCAAGTAGCCTGAACTGCTTTTCAAGTCTATCAATAGCATTACTACTCTTAATGCAAAAACCCCCTCATGTTTCTTTGCTCTCGACCAAAATGCATAAATGCATTTGTCTTGGGTTTCCATCAGTACTTTTTCCAATAGAATAAGCAAATTATACTTCTCCCATGGAGTAAGCTCCCACACTCAGTAAAATTTGTTTAC
Organism: Corythornis vintsioides; assembly: GCA_025447755.1. Lineage (NCBI taxonomy): Eukaryota > Metazoa > Chordata > Aves > Coraciiformes > Alcedinidae > Corythornis > Corythornis vintsioides. Next base: position 4,500 of record JAOEGS010012646.1, on the reverse strand, counting down.
ATCATTTGTGTTGCTGTTCTCAGTCTCAATCCTTTAGAGCTCCTGTGGGTTATTTTGGGTCATGCCACTTAATAGCTTTGGTAGAAGGAGCTGTGCCAGCCCACCATGAGACTGTCTCAAACTAAAAGGGTACATGCCTGACTCCAGCTAAAGAAAAAGCCTGATCAGCTGGCACTGCAAAGAGAATAAAAATAATGTACTAGAGGGCAGAGTGGAATCACATAATAATTTCCAGGGCAGTTCACAAACCTGAGAAACATATTCATATGGCACATATGGGAAGAGTGGTAAAATAAAAACAAAACCACAGACCAGACTCCATATAAACAAAAGAATTAAGGCTTACCACAATTAAGGCTTTCTATTAAATGAGTAAGGAAATTTTTAATTGAAAACTCTTTCTGTTAGTCACCCACAGTAAAATGGCACATGAGAGATAAAGATGTAATTTCAGATAGGGATCATTCTCTACAGATGGCCACAACCTCAAAGAACTGTAGCAAAACTGGGCATTACTGCTTACAGCATTATGGGGTGACATGTTTAAAGCTTCCCCTGTCACATGTTGGATGGGCTGTATACTTTTAACAAAATGAAGTAAATAGTAGAGAAAGCACTTACCATGGCAGTCTAATCCAAATATCTCCAGAAAATGCTCTCCAGCCCCTCTGGAGTACTTGCTTCCTGGCTGAAATTGAATAAATGAATGAATGAATGAATATGTGACTACTCATGGGTGGGGAATACAGTAAAATATCTTAAACCACTTTCCAGAGAAGCTTAAAATCACTGGTTCTCTCACAGACTGAAGTGGACTAGGAGTTATCAGTTAAATAAATATCTAAGGCTGGTAACCAAATCCAAGAAATGGTAAAGTCTTAAACCTCTCAAATGTGACTTCCAGAGAGTTTTGTGATTATGTCTGCATATGCTACACTGCAAATGTCTTGAGTTTTCAAAACTTTGCCCTGTTTAGGATCTTGTGCTCCAACTGGAGTCAAACACATTAATAGCAATGCTTTGCTTTTGCTTAAATCTTCATGCTTTTGACAAACAAATCCTTTTAACATCCCTGTTGGGTAGATAGGAAAAAACCTTTCTTGTCTGTAAAACAGAGATAAGAATTACCTTGCCTAAGGACATGCAATGAGGACTGGGCAAAACAGGGTTAAAATTCAGTTAACAGTGGCTCTCATTTGTGCTCCATCAACTAGACTGCACTGTTTAGGTTGTGCCATTAACAAGAAATACAGAGAGATAAAAAAAAAACCTCAGTCATATAAGCCTTTCTTTGTAATGTTCTCACTAGTAGTAAACATGAAACACCTTACAAAGTATGTACCTTCCTGTTTATTCCTCTCATTGTGGGGAAAACAATTTTAAGCCAAAACCACAAGATTTTGAGTAAAGTCGCATACCTTTTGAAATAATACAAATGTACACAATACAAACTGACATCTGTTTTCAAATTAAGTACATAGCCTGAGCTTATGGCCAGAGCCACCTTCCCAATCAGGCTGCCAAATACCTGAGAGCTGCAGCAGGGGGTCAAGGTAGGGTTTTTCTGTCTAGAGACAAACTTTCTGGCAAGGAAAGAGAAGAACACGCATGGGGCAACCCAGGGCATACTGCAGCCCTAATTTATGGTAGATAGTTATGGTGCTTATCATTTCCATAAAAGTGGGTATGTATAGTGCTAGATTCCTGTATGGTACAGTACACTGAACATAAATAACTTAAATAGCTACTGAAGTTACTGCATTTGTTTAACAGGCAGTCTAGCAACATGCTCAGTGTTTTCTCTAGGTGCCTGAGCAGCAATTTCCAGAGATTAAATCACAATTGGTTATAATTGCTTTACATTGAATGTTTCTTCAACTAACTTTTAAATCTTAAATAAGACACGCTTTTTCTACCTAATTTCCTAAATGTCAGTTAATTCTCTACAAATAACTTGAAATGTTGTTTTAATTTCTGTATTAAGCTTATGATTGTATTCTCAGTTTTCCACTTTATTTTTTAGGATTATCTTGGCATACATTATTGTTGTAAAATGCAATAACACAGCATAAAGCACTGGAAACAACCTTCTTTTCATGCATCTCAGAGAAGCCATATTTGGACTTACAGCAGAAATGTGCAAAAAATTCAACATGGTCTTGTATGGGAAACACCCCCGTGTTGTGGCTACTACTGGGCAGGGCTCACACAGCACCAAAGATAGGTTTTTTTTCCTTGCTGAATGGAAGAGTCTCTTACCTAGATCCCAGTCTGGCAGATGCATGGTTGACTTACTCTGAATATTGCAGCCAGGTTAAATTCTCAGAGAAGATATGCAGTCAAACACATGCTTTAAGGAGCTGACTGGATCTATTCAAGAAAGAAGTGGCGTCCTCTCAGGCCCCACAATGGTAATTTTTCTGGCCATGCTCTGAAATATTTCTGGAAACAAGCAGTAGTAATATGTATGCAAGAAAATTTCCTAGGAACCCTACTGAGACACTCTGTATTCTTTGAAGGGAAAATACCACTGTAGGTGCCTAAAAATCCTCAGATTCAGTCTTATTCTACTTTGAGAAATATGCAAGCATTGCAGAATAGGGGACCTATTTTTCAGGCTTTTACATTTCTTCAATTAATGAGGCCAAATGCCCTATCACAGTATAAAGTAGCAAAAATAACAAAATAATTTGTGGGTTGTGGTTTTGAGGGTTTGGTTTCATAGGGGATTTTTATTTGTCTTGGTCAACTTCTGAGTTCAGAGGCAGAAAGTTCTTTAAAAAGGTCTGTAAGAAGTGCTTGCTTCTTCAAGCACTTTGCCAGGAAATCATTAATATCTGAGAAAGATGTGCTTGCAATATAATGCAGCAAATGAATAAAGCAACTGCAGATGTAAAGGAGATTAGAAGAGCAGATTAATTTCTCAATTTCATACAGTCAGTTTCCAGCAGAGAAGTTGAAAAACTCTTCTTCTAAACTATTGGTATCAACTGATAAAGAACACATGAAAATATAGGATGGATTATAATGCCATACATAATATCTGGTAAATTCAAAGGTGTCTACTTTGTATATCTAAACTAGCATACAATTTATATTTGTATGCAACATTAGCAAAGAAATTAAATTTCACCGACTCTAAGTGGTATTTTGTAAAGGGCCATATAGAAGTAGGAAATAGTAAAGAAGTAACAATGCAAACAAAATTTAGGAATGTAACTAAAGTAATTACAAGCTATTTTCTAATTTAAAAAATATTTTAAAAATATTTTTAAGTCTTTCTGTACATTAAAAAAAAAAAAAAGAGTAGAATTTGAAAGCTCATATGGAAAATGTATCATGAACAGATGCTGAAGTTCACAGGAAGAAAAAAATGAAGTATCTTTCCTTCCGTTTCTGTTCCACAGAATACAACTCCACACAAATACAAAAATACAATTAACCTCAGGCATCTAGAAACAGCATTGACATTACAGAAATGACCCGTTTCATTGGTCAGTATTCTATATAATTTTATTTTTTTCAACAATATTTTGCTATGTGGTCTCTTTTGAACTGCTGAGTTAAGAAATTTTCTTGAAATAATCTGTAGGTCTTAACACTTCACCAGTGAAAATTTTCTTCTGATTAAAGTTAGTCTTTAATGCAGACCTGACATCTCCTGAGCTAGGGAGCCTTAGAAGGTCACAGATTCTTTCTCCATAGGAGGCCAAGCTGTTTAGCAGAAAGTATGACTTACTGTGGAAACCAACGACCTAGTAAAATAATAAACAGTACTGTGATGTAAAGTGATAAAGCCAGCTGAGAAAGAGAGAGCTCCATAATGAGTTGCCTTCCTCCTACAGAGATCAAATCATGTTAAGTGATGCTATTAAAATAAATTACATTTTTAAAGTCTTTACCTGAGACACTAACAACTTAAATTAGTAAACCATAAAAACATCTATTTTATTTCTCAACATGTATGAACACAATTATCTGTTCTTTGCAGTGGACTAAGTCAAAACACCCAGATCAGTACCTACTCAAGAAAATGTTTAAAATATGTATATAAGCCCAAGAAACTTAAGAATGAGTTTTAATGTTTTTCTACATAAATAAAAATAACTAGGCAAATTATCTGCTTATTTCAATATACTCCAAATCATCAACTTGACCTCAACTTGACAATTAAATTTTTCATTAATACTGACCAATAGCACTCATTTTATAAAACTGACCATAAGATGCGAATGAAAACATACTATCCAACAGAATGATACAATAAAGTGTAAGTTAAAGTTCTTATTAGAAGTTCTTAAAAAATCCCCAAAACAAAGTTACCATTTTTTAATTTAGTTGAAAAGGCCACATTTTGCATATGATTGCAGAAAACTCTCTTTGAAGGGTTATCAAATAATTTGGACACATAAAATGTAAGTATTCACAGAATGTTAGGGATTGGAAGGGAGCTAGAAGATCATCTAGTCCAACCCCCCTGCCTGAGCAGGATCACCTAGA
>JAOEGS010012644.1:0-21584 GCA_025447755.1 Corythornis vintsioides | reverse complement strand
GAGGAGAAAAAAAAAAAAAAAAAAAAAAAAAGAGGAGAAGAAGTTTTACTAAAAATTTAATTTTTTTTTGTGTTTATTGTGTTTTGGGGGGGGGGGGGGGGGGGGGGGGGGGGGGGGGAAAGAAGGAAGAATAAAGCAGCAGAAATGGGGATCAACTTTTACACTACTGTAGCCTAAGGAAATTCAGCAACTCCAGTGCAGCCTGTAACAGCTCCAGCAGAGCAGACAGCACGGCCTTGCCCAACCTTTTAGACATGTTTTACATTAACAGAAGGAAAAAGACCTTCCAAATCCTGCATAACCTAATAACAATCACATTAGCCCAGCCAACTGAAGCCTGGGCTTTCCAGCTCCAAGCCCACCATAAATGCCAGCAAGAGCAGAAACCCCAGCAAACCTGTCCCCACCTTCGTCGTCTGCTTCTCCTTCATGATGATCCGCGACAGAAGCACCACCCATATCGGCATCGTCGCTTTTACTGAGAACAGAAGGAAAACCGGGGTGGGGACCTGGAGTTTGGGGCGGGGACATTCACCAGCAGCAGATGGAGCAGGGGCTGTGCTCCAGTCCCACCAAAGCCGTAACCTCAGCCCCCCGCTGGCTCATCGGGCTGGTTCTGGAGCTCTGGGACACCGTATCAGCGCACGATAAGCACACCCCGGGCTTCAGGGCACCGCACCAAGCACCAGTACGAGCGGGTGCCGGGGACTGGGACACGGTGCTGGGCACGGAACTTCACAGCAGAGACCGGGACGCCGTGCTGGGCACCAGAACGAACACACGCCTGGCTTCAGCTCACCCCGCCGGGCACCGATACAAGCAAACACAGCCGGGCCCCCAGGCATCACACCCGCAAGAGCGCAGGTCAGCGCTCCGGGGCCCCGCACGTCCCAGGCGGCAGCTGCGGGAGCGCACGCCGGGAACACCGACACCCCCCCGGGAACCCACCTGTGTGCGCGTAGGAGACCGGCACCCTCCAGAGCGAGACGTGCGCGGACACGGAGGCGAAGTACTTGCCGAAGGCGAGCGGGAGGATGTAGCGGGGGTAGGCGCGGGGCGGCAGCTGGGCCGGGCCGGCGGGAGGGACCCTCCAGGCCCGCAGCAGCGGCGGCAGGAGCCCGCACAGCCCCAGGATGTGGAACAGCGAGACGGTGACGGGCCGCGGGAAGCCCCCGAGCAGCAGCTTGTTCACCACGTTCCCGCCGGCGCTCAGCCCGTACCAGGCCAGGCACAGCGCCGACACCCGCGCCCCTTCCCGCAGCGCCGGCCCGCGCCCCGCCCTCCCCCCCGCAGCCGCCGCCGCAGCCGCCGCCGTCCCTCCTCCGCCCGCCGCCGCCGCCAGCGGGGCCGCCATCGCTCCCTGCGCCCGCCCGGCTGCCCGTGAAACGTCAGCGCCGCCAACGCGTCGCTTCCTGGGGCGGGGACCCGCCGCCGCTCCCCCCGCCGCCGCTACGGGTCCCGGCACGGCCGCTCCCGCACGTCACTTCCGCCGCCGCCCGGCCTCGCACTCACCGCTGCTCGGTCCCGCACCCACCGCTCCCGGGCCCCGCGCACCCATCGCCCCCGGGGCTCCCCCCGCACCGCCCCCCGGGGCTCCCCCGCCCCGCCGCACCCCGCCCCAGCGGGAGAAGTCACGGCCCCGGGGCCACTCGGGCAGCGCTGCTCCCTCGGGGGCTCCAGGTAGGCCCAGAAAGAGCCCGAGGGGTGAAAACCGCAGAGGGCAACGTGCAAGACACGCTTGGAAAAAAAATAAATAATGATAATAATCCCCTTTCTGAGCCGGTTCTGCAGCCCCAGGGGGCTCCTCAGTGGGGAGCTGCCACTGCCGACTGCCTCGGGGAACCCAAAGGGCAATGACCGAGCAAAGGTCACGCACTCCGAGGGACGAGACAATTGCTGCTGACCTTGGAAACTAAGCCGGGGTGCGGGCGTGTGAAAAGAGGCGAGTTCCCGTGCGGGAGGAGGGCTGGAGAGCCTGCTCCGGCCCTGCACTGACACTGCGTCCTCACAGCGCCCACTAACCCCCTCCCTTAGCACTGGGGATGCCCCCGAGAGCTGCAGCTGAGCCATTTCACCTCATCAGTGACAAGAAAGATGGCACTGAATCCATTCAGGATTTGAGGATGAGAAGAGTAATTTGTGTCAGGCAGGCAGGAGCAGAGCAGTAAGCAAAGAGACTGAGATCATGCAAAAATGAGAGTACACAGCAGGTAACGCACATGGTAAACTTCATTTGAACTTGTTTACAAAATTGACAAAAAAAAATATCACCTTGTAAACGTATTCACATTTGTTGGAGCTCACAGAACTGGTTATACTGGCATGCTGAAATAAAGATTGTCAAGCCTCATCTCACCCTGGATGCCACCCAAGTGAGTTGACCCTTACAGCAGAAACAGACCCGGTACAGAAGGAGGTTTAAAGCTTGCACTGGAGTGAATTTCTCTGGGGATTGGGTCCCCCTCGGGACAGGGCTGGCTCCAGTTCCTGATGTTCCTCCAGCAAGGGGGTGTCAGCACCCCCAGTCTGCTCCCCAGAGCAGATGACCTTGGGGCATCACCCACCAGCGTGGAACACGAGGGCCAGGACTGCATCAGAACCATGAGTGCTGAAAAAGGGGGTTTCTGGGGTGAACTGGAATAAACTCTGCTGCTTCCTGAAATGTCTCCTGTTTCAAAGGCCTCAGAAGAGCCCAGACCCTGATCCTACACAAGACCATTCGGGGAGGAGGGAGAAGGGGTGTGGGGAGGTCAGATGCACAGTATATTTTACACAAACAAAACCCCAGTGTTTTCTGGGTGCCCAGCTTTGCTCTGCCACCAATCCACCCTGGAGGCAGCAGCTCTCCCCACTCTAAACCACACTGCTTGGCCTGGGCAACTGCAGGAGGACAAAATGGAAGTAAACTGAAAATATACTTGGAAACGTTTGGTTCTTTTGGAAACCACTTTTTCTCTTCTCACTCTCAGAGCTGGAAGCAAACCCACAGTTCAGATTTGAGACACCCACACATTTCAGTCCTGGTCAGATCACAAAAGCAGGAGGTTTGAACAAGAATGACTTAACTGAACCAAACCTGAACACTTGTATTCCAGGGAATAAACCAACTCAACATCCACCTGGCCAGGATCCCCCTTCCAGAAACCCCCCGAGAGCCCCGGGGGCAGCAGAGCTCTGCCAAGGCTCTTCTGCAGAGGAGGGAGATCCAGCACAAAGGGAGTTGGAACATCACTAAAGCTCAGGGTGTTTTTGGTATCGAGTCCCCTTTCCCCCCAGGCAGAAGCCCAGCACCAGGCACTGCAGAAAACAACTAGTCCAAGTAGTGAAGCAGGTACAGAGCTTGGCTCTGGGCTTTCTGCACAGAACCAGGCTGCCCCCAGAGCACGTCAACACTTACAGTATATTACAAAGGTACTGAGAAAAGGTGAATCCAGATTTCTCAACGTTGAGGTACATGAACAGCAAGTGGGTTATCAGTCTCCACACCCTGGATGCAACCAGAGTTTAAAAAAAGAACCCCTCAAAACGAGAATAACCAACAACCCAACGGAAGGAGAAATCCAAGCAGGGCCTGGAGACACCTGGGCAGTCCCTCAGCCCAGAGCTGCTCCGAGCAGCTGGGCATCACTACAGAAACACCCGAGTGCAGGAGGAATCATTCACACACTGGGTTGTGCAAATTTTTTTTTTGTTTATTTCCACATTTATATCACAATGTGTCCACTTAAAGGACCAAAATAGCAAAGTTGCTCCCTTCTGCATCGCGAGGACACAGAAGTCTAGGTACTGTACATTCACTAAGGCTCTTTGTTTTTGCAAATTGCGTTTATGATGGATATCCATAAGGCAAACAATATCTAAAGGAATGGTAACAAGTATATTTCCAGCATACAAACAGGCTTCCTTTTTCCCTCTCACAGTACAGTTACAAACTTGTAGCACCCTCATTACATTTAGATTCTAGAAAAGGTGATTTTTCTTGGGTAATTTTTTTTGTGTGGGTTTTTTTTTTACCTTTTTTCTTTTTTTTAGAGATCTTTTTTTTTTCTTTTTTTTTTTTTTTTTTCTCTTTTTCCTAGAAGTTTGCAGGAAGGGAAAAGGAGGAAAAATATTTGGCTGGTGGTGGTGGTGGGATCAAAAATATCGTTAAACATCTAGTATTTTTTTTTTTGCAGCATTTCTCAGAGACTGGATTTAAACTGAAACCAGACTAAAATATGTGGATGCCTATGGAATGTTGAGCTGAAGCTGGTGTCCCAGCCTGCAGTGCAACACCTGCTGTCTCCAACCCAATCTCCGTACCACATGACTCGAAAACCAAACCAACGCGACCGTGTCCAGAGATGTGATACAAACAGAACTACAGTTTTTGCACATTGTCTCTCCAATACCTCACTGCCAAATAATAAAAACAAAACAAAAAAAATGAAACAAAAACAAAAAACAGAAACAAAACCCAAATCAAGTCAAATAAATAGATGCATATTTTGTTAAGGTAACTTCCACAATTTTCTCTGTACCTGCCTGTGATAAGATTCCGGCATTCAGAAAGTGCTGGAAATCCTCTTCACTTCCTGGGGACTAACACTTTTTTATAGCTGGCTCGCTAGAGAGTTTTGAACTCAATTTATCAACCTTCGTATGCCTTCCTTTGCAATGGTTAGTAAACTGGTAGCAGCATTTCACAAAAGGAGAATTTAAAGGAGGGAGCTGTAGGGAACCAGCTCCCTCCCACCCTCTGCTCATGGGGCCTGTTTGTCCAGACAGGAGGATTTTTGTGTTGTGGTTTTTTTTTTTCCTCTCTCCATCGTTAAGTGGCATCGTGTCTGCCGGGTTGTTTGTTTGTTTGTTTTTTTGCTAACTGTGGATGTAAAAGCATTTTTAGCAAACCTGTACTCAGTCTAGGCAGACGTAAGGCAGGATGTTCAATCTACCATCATCCCCGTGTGGATCTAAAGATATGCACTGTGTCCAATCATACCAGTTACCCTGTGTGTCGTAACAACCGTTCACGCCCGGCCAGTTCTGCTCACGTATCCTGTCCAGGTCATCACCCGTGACCTCCCTCGTCACCCCAGGCAAGTCTGTGGGTTTGCTGTTAGGAGCTAGAACGTGAGTCTTTCTAGCCTCTTTTCTAGTGCTTTCCTCCTGCTTTAAATATTCAGACATGAAGTAGTGAGCTCCTGGAGTCTGTACTCCCGATGAAGACAGCAAGCTACTCTGTCTGGTTAAATAGGTCTGAATGATTTCGTTTCTGGATAACTCTTTCCAGTTCGTTTGTTCAAAGGGGCTTTGCAGGTTGGGTTTTTGCTCCTGCTTTTCCGTTTCTGTCCTGTGCTGTTCAGCGAGCGCGGGGATTTCTACCTGCAAAGGATCTTTCTGTGTTAAAGGTTTTATCTGTCCCGTCATGTGATCAAAAGTGAGTTTTCTCTCTTTTAACCTCACGGGTTTCACACCCCCTTCTGTCGCGTGTCCATCCAGGTTGACTGTGTAGTCTCTGGGTCGGTACCTTTTCTTCTTCCTGCTGTCGGAGCCCGAGGCGGCGTCGTCACTGTCCATCCTGGCGGCGTCCTGCGAGAAGCCCGAGTGTGGCAGGAGGGGCTCCCCAGGCTGGGAGCTGGCTTTGCAGCTGGGAGCTCCAGTGTGCTGCTGGGGCGTCCCCGCTGCGTGCCTGTGCTGGCTTTCGGAAGGTACCTGCTGCTCCTGCCAGTGCTGAGATGCCTCGGGTGCTGGTTGCTGAGAGAACTCCAGTCTTTTCGCTGGCATCGGAGGTGTCGATGGTTGCATCAAGGATGGTGGTGGTGATGGCACCTGTGCAGTGTCTAAGAACTGAGACCTTTGAGATGGACTGGGCATCGAATCCTTTGGTGAGTACGTCGTATGCTGCCGAGCGAACGCCTCGGGCCTGACGTTCCTGGGGCTGAAGGAGGGGCAGCGAGGGCTCTTGGGCTGGTGCTGCCCCGTGGCTTCTTCCGCTTTCTCATGCTGCTGGAGCACTGCAGTCTTTAGTAAGGAGGAAGTGCTTGAGGGTTTTACAAGTCCTGGAGAACTGGTGTGAGGTTTGACAGCGTTTACTGGGATCTTACTGTGTTTATCGTTTTCACTGAGCTCTGTCCTGCTGCTCTCAGGCCCCGTGTGTAAATTTACGTCTACAGGACTAGGGAAATTTTCAGGACTACCCCCAATTCCGTTCGTTGGAGGCGGAGAAGAGTTTTGTAATACTTCATGACTAGCTTTGGAGACTTTTGGGGGGAGAGGCCCCTGGTGCCCGTCCCTGTGTTCACCTTTCTTTTTCCGATTCCCCAGTTTCTCTGTTTTTGGAGAGTTGAGTTTCTGGATGTCGTTCCTGCTTTTCAGCTCGCTGATGGGCTTGGATCCAGCCACAGCAGGAAGCTGTGTTTCTGCTTTGCAGTTGTGAGCGCCACCATTTGCTGACCCGGGTGGATTGGGCAACCCCCTTGGCACTGGCTCATTCTGGGTTACAGGTTCTATCAACTTTTGCCAATTCCGCAACAATTTCTTGGCACGTTTGGCAAGCTCCTCATTGGATGTTTTCTTCCTCACCTCATTGATAAGCCTCCCAAGTCTTGTTTCCTATAAGGAAAGAGAAGTTGGTTTACAAACAGACGTCACTCTAAACAGAGTTCTTAAGGCACATTCCTGCTTTGTCGTGCTCGCCCTGAGAAATCCCTGCTGCAAAACCACAGAGGGTTCAAGTGTTGAATTAATCTCTTTGGAAAGATTAGTCCAGCTGGCCCAGGGCTCTGCCAGGCAACCTGAAGCCCACTGTCCATTGAAGTCCCCCTGTCTCTGTTCTCTGGCTAAAGCACCAGAGCCACTAGCTGTGAAAACCATCAGAAAGGAATTCCTTCATCAGCAAGGAACTTGGGAATAGAAGGTGCAGGCCCAGGTTGAAGGGGAGACTCAGCACCCAGGGCAGAAAGGTGAGTGCTCATCCCAGGGAAGGTGCAACGTCTGCAGAAAGACTCGAGAAGAAATTCCAGCATCTTTACCTGCCACAGCAACACTGACAATAAAAACCATCTCAAACCATCTTGTCACAAACCTGCCTAGCCAGGGTGTGAGACTAAGTCCCACCTTCCTCCTCCATCTCTCCTCTCCCCTCACTCCCCAGGACCCTGGGAAAGACCCATTTAAACACCATTCCTAGGGTGTCCCAAAGTGGTTTCAAAAGTAAAAAGGAAGTGTTGGATTGTTCCCAAAGCATATCTGAAATCAAGGAATTGTTCCACAGGTCAGTTTACTTAAGAAAAGCTCTTTGAAGGGAAACAAAGACCAGCCTGTGAGGGAAAAATGCAACGTGTTGTGATACATACATTGAAGTACAGCTGGAGTCATAACTAAGCAATGGTTTAAAGCAAGTAACACCAACAATTTCAATACAAAGATATATGAAAAATACTGATTTAGCCTTAAAACCTTTTGGGGTTCTAAGAGTGGCCAGTGAGACTGCAGCTCTCACAGCTTCAGCTTTTAATACACCTCATGTCCCCACCTAGATCAGCCCCTGAATCCAGCTTAACTGAAGATGAATCTTAGAGACAGCAAGTAGCTCTACTCCTATTTCAGGTGCTCTGGTGCTTGGTCAAACCTCCAAGGAGGTGACCAGTGCTCCAGCCAGCAGAGTGACGTTGATGAATGCAACAGAATTAATCAGTAGCAAGCAATGATTAATTTAGTGCCCTACACAAACAGGAACTGTGCTGCCCAGAATACTGATCTGAACCCAGAAAGCCTCCCAGTGTGTGCACAGAGATGGCAGCAGCAGCACGAGAGGGACAAAATAATATCTGAATTGTGAACCCTTTCCAAGCCATCTTTTGTTTCAAGAAAAGCTCTTATGGAAATCAGAAAGGCAGAGACAACCCTCTGACAGAGACAGAAGGCCGGCGATGTAGTGGGTGACATACCTCAAGTGCCTCTTTGGTAATGGGATATTTCTCCAGGCTGGAGATCACTTCCAGCACTGCCACCATGTTATGGATCTGCAACAAGGAAGACAAAGTCACTTCATGTTTCATGCACAGCTCTCAGTTATCAAATGTCATTTCAGACTTTCCCCTTCTCGCTGCTGGAAGCGTTCATCACCAAAGTGCCACCAGACAGTCTGGCTTCAGGGAGCTGAGTGTTCAAGGAATAGGGACAAGGACACTTTCCTGACCTAGTTGGGAACTGCAGGAGCTGTGACAAACACACTCTTACGTAAAGCTGAAGGAAAGACCAGCAGTAAAACCAGTGTGACACCAGCACCTTGAGACCCCCAGGCAGGGCACCAGGAAACCGCCCTCTGAAAACACCAAGAGCAGCTCCGAGTCAAATCCAGCCCCTGCTGGTCACTGCACGGGTCTCTGCTGGGGGTTCACCCGGGCACCCTCCTTGCCCTGTTCTGCTCAGGGCACCCCGGGCTCCTGCAGCAGCAGCTGCTCCGGCGGCAGAGTGAGCGCGGTGCCCAGTAGGTGTCCTCAGCCCATCGCTGCCAGCCCTGCTTCCTCACCGGGATGCTGAGGAGGAGCCGCAGCCCCTTCAAGCACCTGCCTGATCTTCTGAGGGGCTTCACTGCACCGTCTCTGGGCCACGCTAAAGCAGGCGCCACCGGCTGTGGATAAGCACAAGTGGGATCCCTGAATGAACAAAAAAATAGCAACTCCTTTGAGAAAGGCCAGGCTGTGAACACTGGGATTGGTGTTCCCATCACCCGGTGCAAGCAGCAAACTAGGAATCTCTAATTCAACCTTTGTAGAGAGATTTAAAAGATAAGCAAAGGAAAACTTGAATCAGACTCTCATTTATTGCTTAATTGCATTTGTGACTCAACTGGACGTGAAGTGCAGCTGAGCAGCTCTGCAGGGCTCCCACCTTACCCTGAAGTGTGACCAGGAGCACCAGCAGGGACCCCCACCCTCCCAGCCACACTCCCCTGCAACTCTGCAGTTGACCCGGACTGCAGGCTGGTAAAATCTGCCTTCCCAAGCCAGTTCTGCCCTTCTGGTGAGATGCAGGGGGAGAACTGGGAGCTGAAGTCTCACCCCCCCCCAGAACAGCTCGTGCACACACTGGTTTTTCCAGGACAGCAGGGTCACTTCACTTTGGAGAGACCCAGATCAACTGCCAGCCATTAATCACTTTGCCTGATTTTTACATTTACTTTATCCAACTTATTTTGTCCAGTCTATACAGACTTTGAACGATTAAAACTCTTACAGGTTGTAAAACCAACTTCAGAGCAAAGCTGGAGGAATCTGTGGGGGTCTTCCCCAGGTGTCAGGGCTGGTAAAACTCCACTGAAGTTCTGCAGTAGCAATAGCATCTATTTTGACAAATTTCTTCCTATTTCACTTCCATGCACTGACTTCATTCCATGTTTTGCTCTGTGCACTGCCCTTGGTGCCCAGGAGGGATGCTTTAGCAGCAAATAGCTGACACATTCCAGGGACAGGGGTTTTTTTCCAAGGTTCTAGAACCAGGGCACTTAATTATCCCAGATAATGCTCAAATCTGGGAGTTTCCAAACATTTGTAGACTTGCAAAACATGATACCCTCCTTCCCAACACACTGCAAATCACCAGGGTGCAGAACAGCTCCGTGCATCACACCAATAATTGGGACGATTGTTTTTACAGTTACTGGTAATCCCCAAATATTTGTTATCTAAATTACAAAGCAGGGGCAGAAAAAAGGATCCCCAGTCTGTCCAGATGGGGCGAGTGCCACCCTCATGGGTACACACTCCAGAGATGAAACTGGGCAGGGAATTTCCAGCTACAGCTTCACCTTTGTCCAGTGTGCCCAGCTACACAGACTGATGCCCCTCAGTGTTGTCAGCTGCAGGGGACCAGCTCTACACCACGACTGACAGATGAAAAGCTGCTCATAAAAATCATATCCACCTATTTCAAACTAATACACGGGATCCCAGGTGGCAGGGGCTGGAAGGGACCTCTGAAGATCACAGTCCAACCCCCTGCCCAGGCAGGAATACAGAGCAAGAGATTTCTTGGGTAGTTAAACACTGTAATGAAAACAAGCTCAGCTCCCCCCAGCACCTCAAGTGTTGAACGTGAGGATGCTGTGTTGGTAAGGGCAGCAGCTCAGCCCTGCCCAGCAGCAGCTGCACCAAACCACCTCTGACTGGCTCCATAAAGTGAATATATTGTCACCCAACCGACACGGGACGGGAGCTGCAAAACCCAGGACATCACCTGGCTCTGAGCAGCACCAGAACTGCTCCCTTCTTCACACAAGCTGCTGGTAAAGCAGCCTCCTGCTGGCACGGGTGGCACAGCAAAGCAGCAGGCAGCAGGGCAGGCTGGGGGGCTGGCACCCTGCTCTCCTCAGCTCCGTTGCGTAACCCGGCGTCTCCACAGCTCAGCCCTCCTTTCAGTTTCTGTTTCTCTTGGCCTGCTTCAGGCTGCAGCCCATGCTGCCCCCCCAGAACAAGAGCCTCCAGAGAGCAGCCCCAGCCCTGGCAGAGGAGGGGCAGGAGTGGCCAGGGCAGGGCTCCCCAGCCCCCCGTGCCGTTCCCACGTCGGGAGGGTTGGCTGCCCTCAGAGTTTACTGGAGAACATCTGCTTTGAGTCACCCACCATAATCCCTGCCAGCCAACCCTAATGACAGTCCCAGAAAACAAATCTTATTTATTTCGTGCAAGTCTGAAGTCATGCAGCCAAACTCTGGAGCTTACTGCTGCTAGCACAGAGCTTTCCCAAGTTAAGCATTAAATGTCTTGACTCCAGCCTCAGACAAAAGCCCGGGGTTCTGAATTCTCTAGAAAAGATCAAGCAGCTTAATTTCCTTGTTTTAACTGCCATCTTAATCCTATTTCAGCTTTTCTAGACCAAGACCAATTCAGAACCTAACTTCAGGGTGTTACAGGGTTTAAAAGGCTGCAGAGTGCTCAGGTTCAGCAGCAGCTGCTCCCTGCCTCCCTTCCCAGAACACCTGCAAGCAGCAGCAAGCAGCAGCAAACAGCACCCCCCCCCCAGCTGGTGCCACCATCTCCACGTGCCAGGGGTGTGGAAGGGCCAGGACCATGCTGGGGGGCAGCTCACACTGCACTGCCACACTCAGAGGTTATGTTTTGATTCTCTTCCTTGGCCTACAGAGCAGCCCAGATGCCAAGCACGAGATGAGCAGCAGGGGAACACTTCCCTCCCTCCCTCAGGACACACAGGAGAACCTGCCTCTCACTCCTCCAAAGCAGATGCTACAGATACATTCACTTCAGTCCTTTGAATAAAGGAATTTTGGCTTTTTCAGAGTTTCACAGGACTGTCTCCAAGCTGCTGCTTGCAGGACTAGCCCACGAGGGATGACAGACAGAGTTAGCAGGGGTGGTGAACAATAGAATCCCCATCTCTGCTGCCAAGCTGCTGGTGTCTGTTGGCAGCTAAGGGAAGAACAGCAGCCTGGTCTAGACAGAAGCTCACAGGAGCACTGGTACCAGTTCACTGTGTGTCCCTGGCTCTTTGGGACAGCAGCACTTGCTGGGGTAGCTCCAGGAACTGCCACTTGCCCAGAGGCCAGGGAGCTCCTCGGGCAGAGCAGGACAACGGGGGGAAAGTCAACCCCATGCTGAAGGTCAGTCTGCTGGGGGTGTGAGGAAGGCAGAACAGAGTCAGAAGGAGCAGCAGCAGCACCCTGAGCAGCAGCATCTGCTCACACTGGTTTTCTCCAGAGCAGCACAGGGGTGTCCCTGGTCCACACACCAATTCCCACCCCAGGCTGAGGTCCCCGCTCACTGTCAGACCCTGCCCCCACTGCTGTGTTTGTGTAAAAGCTACTTCACTGCTTAATAATCTAAGACGTGGAATAAGAAGAGGAGAAAGTTTCTATTGACAGTTGGCTTCATTGAAAGGTGGCAGTGGAAATACAGCAGAGTTGCTTTAGCACTTCATATGGGACACAGGAGGAACCACACTAACACATGTCACGGGCACCTACAATGCCTTTTGCTGTCACTGCTTTATGCAGATACAGAGCAAACACAACTTCAGAACACAGGTTACAAGCTGCTGGGGGCATTCAGTTCAGTTCCCTTGCAGCTGCTCTATTCACAGCTTCCCCAACATGATGTCTGAAGATGAGTGATGAGAACTACTGACAGGAATGGCAGACCAAAAACTGACCACACACTGCATGTTCATAACACCTGAAAATGATCAGGTTTTGGTATCAGAGTCAGTTGCTAAGTGGAGTCCCCTGTACACAGAAGTTTATTCTTAAAGGTGGGGGCCAATTTTCTACAGTATTTGACAGAACAGATCTTTAACCAGAAAGGGATCCCTGATTAGGTTGAAATTCATGCACTGAGAGCACCTTCTGTGACAGAAGCTCCACGTGGAGGCCATGCCCTGAAAACTGATCACAGACTGGTGCTGCAGAACAAGCAGATGAAAAATGCTCCTTGACTACCAAGACCAGCAAGAGAAGTGGCTCAGCACAGCCACCCCCTGCCCCTGCCTCTGAAACTTCTGGGGCTGATTCCAAGCCACAACAGTCTGCCTGCACTTCATCTGCACTTGGGCTTTAGCAGCAGAGCAGTGTCATCCACACACCTTCCCACACACTTCACAGAGCCAGGGCCATCAACCAGGAGCAAGGTCAGACTCCAACAAAACACTGCACTGTGAAGAAAGCAGCAGCCTGAAACATTTCACCCCAGCCCTGCTGCCTTCTGGCAGCACCTTCTGAGCTAAGGGGTAGGGACCAGAGCAGCCAAGAGAGCGAGAGGAGTCTGCCAGCAGAAAACAGCCCGAGGCAAGCCCAGAGCAGCTGGGAAAAGCCTGGACACTCCAGCTCTGCCCCAGAGGGGCCACCTGAACAGCTGGCACAGGCCCTGACCCAGCAGGACAAGGCAGGGAAACCACCCAACCAAAGGAGTACCTTGGAGTGGCAGATAAGGGGAGGAAAATACCCTGGAGACAAGACCCAGAGCAGCAGAGACGCCACGACCAGGAGCAGGCTCTTCTCCAGCTGCATCCAGAGCCCGGAACGGGAAGATTCTTGTTGCTGCAGAGAGGAACAGTTGTCTGACAGCTCCAACATCCACCCAATACCCTGTGTAACATCACAAGAGCTGTCCCTGGAGTGCCCCCCCCCGACTCCACAGCCTCCCTGGGCAGCCTGTGCCGGGCTCTGCCCCTTTTAGGTTTGACCCAGTTCCCTTCCACCTTTGGCTGCTGGTGCCCACACCACACATCACTCAGCTGGTCAGCATTTGGTGGGACAAGGTGGCACATCTGCCAGAGCCAGGGCTGCCAAGTGCTGAGCTGCACACCCACAAAGTTCAACAGAATGCAGCCTGTGCCCTCCAGACCCAGAGACTGCTGCAGGTGGTTCCAGCACAATCAATAAAGGCAGAGAATGATCAGCCCTGAACACCCAACCAGCAGGGCCAGGGACATCAAACCACAACACAGGCTGCTTGTACACATGGCAACCAGCTCTCCTCTTCCACCTGTACAGAAACCTGAAGCAGATGAATCTTGGCAGTTACTATTTATTATAAACCATGAAGTCTAAGTTTATTGGTTAAAAATGCAGAGACCATAAAAGCAGGCTGGTGGGCAAAGCCCTGGGAGCATCTGACCCTGTGTCAGTGGGGATGTTGATTATGTGGGCAGAATAATACAGAATATACAGAAAACTTGTCCTTACAACATGTCCCTTCTGATTCACCAGAATCTTGGTGCTTTCTCTGCTCCTTCAGCTCTGGGTCTCTACTTTGGCTGCAGTTATCTGGGGGAGTGAAAAGCCAGGGCTGAGAGCCAAGGCAGAGCAGGTGGGTGCCAGGGGAACAGACACAGCAGCTCTGCTGGGCATCCAGCTGCCCACAGCCAGGGCAGGCACCCAGCCCCTGGGAGTGACCCTTGGAGGCATCACCTGCACAGGATCCTCCTGCAACCCCCTGCTCAACCTCACTGCCCTCCAGAGAACAGCTACAAAGGGTCAAGAGCTTTCTGATGTTCTTTATTCTGCCCATCATGTGGAGCAGCCACCCAGGGCTGTGCACAGAGCAATTTCTCTGCAAGCCCTAACACCACAGTGTTCACCCCTCACTCTCCTCAGAACACAAGCCATCTGGAGCCACCCTGGTGGCTTTTTCATCAAGCAGGCCAACTTGCCTTTTTTTTTTTTCCAAAATACTCCAGGAGCTTCTCAGGCAATTCCCTCAGTGACCAAGGACACAGGGGAGAGCCTGGGGAACACAGAGAATTTCTTCACTCATCACATGGAAATGCATCCTGCCTGTGACTGCTCAGGAGGATTTCAGCATGGAGCATCTGGGCACAAAACCTGAGAAAAGTGGTCTTAGAATGGGGAGTTTAATCAAGTTTGGAGAGAAGTTCTGTCCCCCTGCCACAGCCCTCACTAAACCTCAACGTCCACCAGCACAGAGAAGTTTTACAGATACACACACATAAAAAACCAGAATCAGTGTACCCATCTCCAGAATGATGGCTCTCCAGCTTCTAGATGAAATGCTGCTGCAGTCACCCCTCTCCAGATACCTCCAGCTCTGAGGACTGGACCCGTGGGGAAAGTGGAAACTCCCCCACTCCCCTCAGGGGCACAATCAGCAGTGGCTACTTGGAAACAAAACGAGTTTTCTACCTTTGGCTGGAAAAACCCCACCCCAATCTTCCCCAGAGACATCAGCACCAGCAGCTTCCAGCCCTTCCCACACTGCTGGGCTGCCCCCCAGAGGTGACTGCCCCGTGTGACCAGCACCGACCCCAGCACCAGCCTGCCACTGCTTACTGCTCATCCAGGAGCAAAAAACCTTCCTGATCTCCACCTCAGAAACCCCCACTGGTAACTCAGGGCCTTGGCAGCCTGTCTGAAAGGTCCAGGGAAGAAAACAGTGAGTGAAGGCAAAACCCAGCAGCAAACACTTTGGTAACACAGCAACTCTTCCAGAGACAAGAGCTGGGGGTGCAGTGAGGATGTCACCCCACAGGCACCATCCTCCCAGCACCACCCTCCCCAGCCCCAGCCTCCCCCCAGCCCCCCAGAGACACCCAGCCAAGCTGTGGTGAGCAGCAGACAGCCCTGCACACAGGCAACCACCTTCTTCAGTAAATCTAATTACTTTTTACTTCCAGGGATTCCTCCACAGGAATTTCCACCACTGGAAAGTGTCTCTGGTATTAACCCTGCCAGCCCAGCACACACCAGTGCCCCAGCAGCCCTGCCCCAGCACACACCAGGCTGAGCACTTGGCAGACTGCAGCTCAAACCAAAGCACTTTGCTGTCTCTTCAGCACTGCTCCGAGCCCCAGGGGCAGGAGTTACCCACAGAGAGGCCAGTTCAGCTGTGAGGATGCTGAAGAAAGCACCCTGCTCTGCACTCAGCTGATGCCCTGTACTTCTGGACTCACCTCTGCCTCAGCTTCCAAGGGCCAGGAGTGGAAGTGTGGCCACACCAGCACGTTATGCAGACCCAACAAAGTTCATCTGAAGTTATCACCAGGCCCCAAAGGAGGGAGCAGAGATAGCAGCAGAAGCCTTATCAGCCAGAACAGACATGTTTTTAAAGAGCATTTACAAAAACTACAGGGACAAGAATTTGAACTCCAAATCTAGTCCACTGGAGTAACCATGCCTTAAAAATGCTTCTGAATCAACAGCAAATTTCTGCAGCAGAGAAACCATTCACTCTTTCCCTCTCACAGAACTTGTGGTTCCCAGAAAGAAAGAAAACTCCACTTGTCAGCCACAGCAGCTCTTTGAAGAAACTGGGAAATGCTCTTCCCTGGCAGGACACGGGGAGGGAAAGCTTCAGCTGTCCTGGAACCACTTTGATCAGCAGCCAAAGGTGCCAGAATGACAAGGCTGCTGTGTCATGGGCCACAGCCCACATCTCACCCTCTGCTGAGCTGGGCACAGCTCAGCCCATCACCCCAAACCCCCACGGGGGGCAACTGGAGCTGCTGCCCCAGGTCCAGGCTTTAAACACAGGCTGAGCTGCAGGGCTCTGTGTTTCCTCACTGGATCCCTCCCCACTTGGGAGCTTCGGAGAGCAAATATTTTCCCTCCCACCCACACCAGTGCCAGGCTGCAGGGCCTCAGCAGAGGGAGCCCAGGCAGTGCTGGGTGCTGCTGTACCCCCCAAGTCCACCCCTGGGCATTCAGAGCCACTCTGGAGGAGCTGCAGCTGCAGAGCTCAGTCCTTGGGGCACCCACCCTGGGCAGGGTGCTGAGCCCCTGTCCTGCTGCACCACAGCTGGGCAGTGGTGCCCGTGCCCTTGTCCCTGAGGCAGCTGCCAGGGCAGGGGGGGAGCCCAAGGAAACAAACTGCCCTCTGCTCCTGCACTTGTTTGAACACTAACACCCACCTCTGCACCACGCCTGGGCTGGCACCCTTTGTGATGCTCCAGAAGCTTTATCAGGTGATTGATCTAAAAGAGAAATGACCTGGGAAGAACAATAATATCTACATATTACCTTCTAATCTTTCATCAATTCCCAATCAATCCCCTGGTTCAGCTCAGCAGCAGCTCCAGCAAAGAGCTGCCCCAGCACACACAAAATGGGCGTGTGCAGCAGGAGTAAGAAGTGGGTGTTATTTAAATTGTCACTGCTGCTGGAACAAACACCAATTACAGCCTGAGAGGCAGTGACTCCTGCTGCCATCATCACTGCAGCTGCAGGGAATTCACAGGGGGAAGCAGCTGGGGGCTCCCTGGTGCTCCCCTCAGCCCCAAGCCCCCAGTCACTGCTGTTTGCTCACATTTTATCTTGGCAGCCTCAAAGTTTGTCACTGGTGCCAGGGGGACTGTGCAGGTGAAAAGTTTATACCCAAAGAACCTCTCCAAGTTCTGTAAGATCACCAAAGCCAAACTGAGTGGGGTTCTCCAGAGAAGGGCTTCACCTGGGCTAAGCATCACGGGCCCTGTTGGGATACACCTCCAGCAGCAAAAACCAGCTTTTTGGGAAGAGGTGGGCAGGAGAGCTGCAAAGCAAGGCCAAGAAAATGACTGCATCACCTCCCTCAGCCAGTGCATCCAGACACTGACAACCCAGAGCCCCCAGAGCAGCAGCTCACCCTCCAGTGCTTCAGAAACTGAGCACATGGGGCTACTGCAGCAGCCCAGAGCTGTCTCTGGGACCCAGGAGTGACACGACAGGGACACCCCAGCCCCTGTGTCTGAGATGCTGCAGAGCTCCAGTGGAGCAGGTACAGGGGGCTCCAGTCAGTCACTGCAGCCTCCTCAACCCTGGTAAGCTCATTAAGGCCCCACAGGAGGGCTGAAGCTGAAGCAAAAGCCCAGCCCAGCCCAGCCTCCTGCTGCCCACACGGGCACTCACCTGGCCCCAGAGAAGCCCCCGAGCCCCTGCGAGGTGAACCCGCTGCCCGGGGCTGGATCCCACCCAGAGCTGGTCTGGAGGGGGCCTGCCTGTCTCCACTGGGACAGGGGGGTGTCTCCAGGACTGTGGTAAATCAACTGACACAGACCAGCCATCATCTGTGACTGGATGAGGCCCAAGCCCCACTGAACTAATTCCAACACAGACCAGTTTATTATCAATAATTCAGCTCCTGGACCCCCCCCAAGGGCCTGAGCAGCAGGGCAGCTGAGATACCACCAGGGGCAGCTGAGATACCACCAGGGGCAGCTGAGATACCACCAGGGGCAGCTGAGATACCACCAGTGGAGCTGGCTGACCATCCTCCAGCCCCAGCATGAGCACATAAAGAGCTGTTCCTCCGACCCAAGCTGAGTTTGCATCTCAGAGGCACTCATGACAAATAACTAAATTACTGTCTAAGGTTTAAAGTCGGGGGAAGATGCCAAAGTGCTGGGGATGAGGAACCACTGAATCTCCAGCACAGCTCTAACAGGCACCTGGAAACCAGAGGCTTTCCTACGGAGCAAAAACTCAGATCTCATTATTCCTGACACCAGGTGATGAACTCCCCGAGGAGTGCAGAGCAGGGCTTAACAAGACAAAGGTGTTCTGCTGGGTGGCAGAGGTGGCTCCTCAGCACAGTGAGCCCCAAGGGAAAAGCATCACCTCTCCCAGAGCCAAGGAGCATCTCCCCTCTATCACCTCAACACCAAGGGTTCTGGACACTCTTCTGCAGGGCTCTGCAGGAAAAGGCAGCGCCCATCGACGTGGGTGACACAACCCCCACCTCCCCCAGCACCTTCCAGCCTGGGGGGGGGAAATGGCTGCTGATCCTTGGTGTTCAAGCCACGGAGCAGGAGTTTGCCCCTGTGGTTTTGTTCAAGGGGAACAGGCTGAGAAAATGAAGAGATAATCCCAGACATCCCGGGTGGTTTCCAGCATGATGTAATTTTTTTTTTTTTTAATAGCTTATTTCTTATAGGTGTCCTTTGAAATGGAGGTTACCTGTGTTAATTCCCAACTAAGTGTGTGAAACCAAGTTGGCAACGTTCTGTGGCAGTTACCAGATGAGGTCTCAGGAGCTAAATGCACCTCCACAGCTGAGCTGCTCCTGAGCCCCCACGGCCTAGGCAGGTCAAACGCACACGGGCAGCTGAAGCTGCTTTCTCAGAGCAGGCAGGTTCTGAAAGCTTGGGGAAAAGATTGTTCTGACCAGTTCAACTCAGCACAGGTAGGGAAACTCATCAATTTAAGGCAGGACTTCAGAGTTTACCAAGACCTGTGTGTAGCACAGACTGTCAGATCCACACTGGGATGAACACCAC
Organism: Corythornis vintsioides; assembly: GCA_025447755.1. NCBI lineage: Eukaryota > Metazoa > Chordata > Aves > Coraciiformes > Alcedinidae > Corythornis > Corythornis vintsioides. The sequence goes on along the minus strand of JAOEGS010012644.1, from coordinate 2,885 downwards.
GGAGAAGCAGCAGATCAGTGAAGCTGCACTTTACAGCACCCCACGGCCCAGCACTATGAAAAAGCAGATCCTCCCCCTGACCCTCACAAAACTGGGCTGGTTTTTGCACAGTTGACAACATTAGTGCAGTCTGCACCCTCTCCCAAAGCACGCACAGCCACCCACCAACAATGATCCCAGGGAAATCCAGACCTCAAAGCCTGACTGCCCCGGTACACCGACCCCAGTAACCACCCCGGTGGGGCTGATGGCACCCACTGGCCTCAGGGGATTTTAGAAGCCAGGACACGGCCAGAGCTGTCCACAAGCAGCCACAAGCACAGCAGCCTGGAGCTGCTCTGACTTCACTCTGCAGAGAAACCTGGAACAGCTTCTCAGGGTCTTACGCCAGCGCCCGAGCGCCACCAGATCCAGACCCTGCTTCCAAACAGATTCCAAGTGGAAGCTTTTCTTCCCCTTGTGAAAACAGCACCACAGGTTCTTCTCCCGACTGCTTAGCACCTATTCTATGTGCTCTGGAGAAAAGAGAGCCTGAGATGCAAGGCTGCACAAGGCATCTCCACCACACCACCTCTGCTCTCCTTCGAGGGAAAGGGAAAGCAAAGGCAGCCCCCGGCCTGCAGGCACCTCTGAACAATGGGCTGATTTTTCTGCCACCAGTTTCTCCCTGGACAAGCCTCAAGTATGTCGAATTAGAATCAAACACACATTAGTCCTCAACTGATGGGGCTACTGACCTGCTGGAGCTCAGCAGAGCTGGGGGCCGAGGCTCCGACATCCCCTCGGCAGCTCCGCGCGCCAGCGACGTGGGGAGAGAGGGAAGAGCTTCCCTCCCAAACCCCCTCCCCACGCGGCCACGGACGGCTGGGGAGCATCTCCAGAATCAGGGGAGCTGCTGCTGGCAGCTGTGAAGGGAGCAGAGGCCACAGCTCTGCTGGAGCTGACTACAGCAGGTTGGCTCGGGCTAAGGCGGAGGGAGAAACGTGCGGCCGCAAGAAGCACCTGGAGCAAGCAGAAGCCCTGAAGTGTGCTGACATTTCAGCAGGATCCACGCTGAAGTGCTGCAAACTCAAACAACTCTGACATTTAGAAGCCCACAATTACCACTGTAATTCGTTCCTGCTGCTGGAACGTGCAGCTCTGCAGCTGGGGACACAGGCTCATCGGGGGGCTGCCACAGAAGCCACGAGGTCAGGGTGATTTCTCTTCAGTTTTCATGTCACACACTCCACTCCAGGTCGTTTCCAAAGGGCAGTCACTTTATTATCTGCTTTAACACGTCGATACAGGTTGGTCACAGAAAACCCCCCTGGCTCAGCCAGAAGCAGGTGTGACCTCACAATAGAGCCAAGGCACCGTTTCTCACTCCCAGCCTCACACACCCGGAGCTGCCCCACAGCTGGGGGAGACAAACCCACCTCTGCCTCCTGCTGAGGAGGCTGGTCTGAGATGCAGCACCGACAGAGCAGGCTCTGCTCTCCTCTCACAAGCACCCCGGCAGAGAACTGCTTCACCGTGCCAAAAAAAACCATTAAAGGAGCAAGGGATACTGTGGATAACCCCCACGGAAACGTCAAGGCCGCTTTACAGGTAAAATAGACGCTGCCTCCTGTGCTTACAGTACATCCCCGAAGGAGCAGATAAGCTCCTTAGCGCTGCAGGAACGGATAACAGCAAAGACCGAGGCTGCTCGGTGCCGGGGCAGCCCCGAAGCCACCATCGAGGCCCTCTCGGCGTCCCCGGGGCACCCCAGGGCCGCGGCCAGAGGCGGCCACGGGGGTCGAGGAACAGGTGGGAGCCCCGGAAGGTCCCGAGGAGCCGCGACGGAGCCCGGCCCAGAGCCCCCTGCAGGCCGCGCCCGAGCCGCGGCCTGGCGTCGGGAGGCCGCCGGGCCGCACGCCGCATGGCCGGGCAGCGCCGGCCGGGCCCCGGGGGGTGCCGTGCGGCGGCGGGAGCCGGCGCGGCGGGGAGTGGGGGGGAGACGCGGCCCCCCCGGGAAGAGGGGACGGGCCTCCGGTGCGGCCGCTGGGGCGGCCCCGGGGTCCCCGGCTCGGGGGAGCGGGCGGCGAGGCGCCGTTGGCAGCGAGAGCCCGGGCGGGCAGCACCCCCGAGACCGCCCGCGGCGGAGGCTTCCGGTACCCGGGGAGCAGCGCGGCCGCGGTGCCGGCGGGAGGAGAAGGCGGCGGCGGCGGAACGCGCGGTCCCGGCGCCTCCCCGGACAGCGGCGGGGGACGGCGGGGCGAGAGCCGCGGGCAGCCGGGCGGCGGGGGAGGCGGCGGCGGCGGCAGCAGCCCTCGGCCGGCGGTTCCCTCCAACACCCCCCCCCCCTCCTCCTCCTCCTCCTCCTCCTCCTCCGCCCGCCGCTGCCGGTACGGGGGAGCCGCGGGCCCCGGCGGGCCATACTCACGTTGCTCTGCGGGTCGATGGCCTGCAGCAGCCGGTCCCTGATCTGCTGCGGGGAGGGGGCCGGAGCCGCTGTCATTGCCTGGGCGAAGCGGGGCGGCTGCGGCCGGGGCGGGCGGGCGGCGGGGCCGGGCCGGGCCGGGGCGGCGGCTCCTCACTCGCCGGCGGCGGCCTCCTCGGGGAGCCGGAGTCTCATGTTCGCTCCCCGCCAGGCGGGGGCGGCGGCGCTGAGAGCGGGACGCGGGAGGGACCACGACGGCGCGACCGGGCCGGGCCCGACCGTTCCGCTCGGGGCCAAACTCAACTGTGGGCAGGAGCCAGCCCCGCGCAGGGCACCCTGGGACACGCCCGACGCCGGAGCGAGCGGCGCGCCCCTGACGTCAGTGCGCACGCAGCGGCGGGACGGGGGGCGCGTGCGCGGCGGGGCCCGCGGCGGCGGCGCCTGCGCGGGGCGGGGGGGACGCGGAGGGACGTGCGCGGCG
>JAOEGS010012643.1:0-20264 GCA_025447755.1 Corythornis vintsioides | reverse complement strand
TGCAGCCCAGGCTGCCATTGGCCTTCTTGGCTGCCAGTGCCCACTGCTGCCTCATGGCCAGCTTCTCAGCCACCAACGTCTTTGTCTTTGGATCAAAAGCTAAAGCCAGTAGAGACTGGTAGGTGTGGACTTTGCCAGTTGTCACAATTAAATGATGAGTCTTCACCATTCAGTATGCAGCACCAAGCAGCTCCTGTGCTGTGTTTTGTGTGGATGTGCAGATGTCCTTCAGTTCTCATTTGGTTTGTGAATTCTTAGGTTACGTGCTGTGGCTGGGTTGGATCTCATTAGGTTTAGTTAATGTAGATAAATAAATTTTATCACTTATTGTCAAAATTGTCCATTTTATGCTAGATAGTTTGTACATTATTAGATTTTTAGGAAAGTACAGGATTGAATTTTAGGAAAGGAGAAGTGGATACCAAGGTCCCTAGAAAGATGCTGTCACTCTTGGCTGTTCAGTCTCTCCCTAGCTTCAAGCTTGCTGGATAGACCACACCTCTAGAGCTCTGGGAAGAACATGCTGTGTTACCCAACTGGTTGAGTTCATTTTGCTTCCATTTAGGGGACACACTGAGCAAGAGGGGAGGGGGAAAAAAGGCTTGCATTTCTAACTCTTGAAAATAGAAAAAAAGTATTTAAATAAAGCCTGGAGGACTACTTCTTTGCCAGAAGAAAGTAGAAAGGCAAGTTTATATCTTTTTGGAATTCACTCTTAATTGAAAGGACATATATTTCTTTTCATAAAGTCAGCAGAAAAATCCTGTGCTCTTAATCATGAAATGCTTTAAATGTTTTATTTTTTAACTTTATCCTGAGCATAAATAGTTGAAGTTTCCACTTCGAACTTGGGTGGCTCATTCACATTTCACTTAATGGTATCCTCTCTCTCCCTCCCCCTTCTCTACCACCACGGCTTAAAAGTTGGAGAGGAGATAAAAAATGTTTCAGAAAATTACAGGAAATGTCTGTTCTTTCAACAGCATTGCCAGGGAATTTCCAAATGTGCTCAATGCTTATGGCTGAACTTGCAGCAGCTCCCTCTTCAATCATGAGTGGATTCATTTCTAACAATGTGGCATCTCCTTTCAGTAAATTGTGTTGAAATTAAGTATATGTTTTCCATATATTCTTAAACAGAATGAATTGCACCCAGTGGTGAAACAAGGGCTCTTGGGGGCTGCTTTAAACTCCTGATACAATTTTGTTCATTCAAATAGTGTATGGTTTCCTGAGGTGGTAATTAGTCTTGGTTTTACTGGGACAGAATCGTAGGCCAGCCATGGTCTGCCTGCCATTAGCAGCTTGGAGCCAGCCAGGGCAGCTGAGCTCAGTTGTCTCCAGGTATATCCCAGACCATAAATCATAGAATCATAGAATGTTTAGGGCTGGAAGGGACCTCCAAAGGTCATAGATGTCATGCTCAGTATCAAGAGGGAAGCTTGCTGAGGACACAGGGCCACATTCTGACCCTGCTTCTCCTCTTGCTTCTGAGGACAGCCATTCCATTTTGTTGTGACCACCATGGGTTTTCCAGGCTGAGTAAAACTTTGTTCACTTTATACTGGCGTTGGTATTAGTTTCTGCTGTTTTCATTAAATCCATTTTAATTTCAACCTGTGAGCCTTCTCTCCTTTTCCTGATCCCCCTTCTTGGCTGGGTAGGGATCACAGGGTTGTGGAGTAGCTGCTGTAGTTTAGCCCCAGGTACAGGCTAAGTGTAGACACTACAGTTGGTAGATGAGCTTCCTCTGAGGGAGGTCTGCAGAGCCTCCTCCTGGGGCTTGCCAAAGGCATCTGCCAGTTGGGACAGGCAAGGGGAGAAACAGACCTTCAGCAGATCTTCTCACCCCCCTCCCTGTCCTGCTGCTTCTCTCAACTGTGTCTGTGTGCTGATGGTGGAGAAGTGAGGATCTCCAGCCTGGGACCAGCAGGGCTCTGTGGTGAGCAGAGCGTGTTCTGGGTGTCAGGCTCTGATTATCTGTCTGAAGGGCTCTAGCCCCAAGTTCTGCTGCTGGCACTTGCAAGGTTTCTAGAGCACTGAGAGAAGAGATTCTTGTAGCTCCTTTCCTAGTCAGGTGATGTGGGTTTTGAATCTGTTGACTGGCTGTCAGCATATGCTCCTCCCTCCTCTGTGGTGGCTCTTTATGGTTGTCAAAAATAATTTACTACGTGGCTTAGAGCCACTCCTGGGCTTTGTAACGAGGCAATACTTAGCAATAATTTATTTTAATGGTTTATATTGCAGTGTTTAAACAGAGCTGTCATCTCATGGTACTGATAATTTGAATCTTGTTTTTAGCTTCCCAGGAAACAAGTTTGGAATTTACATTAACGTATGTTTATTTTTATTTCCTGGAATAAAGGTTATAATTTAATTTGTACGTGTAGGAACAGCAGGTGCTTTGTGTAAAAGTTGTCCAAGTGTGACTGTAGGTAATGAATGGTGACACCCATGTTCCAGTTTCCAGTGGTGACTTCTTTTAGCATGTGGGGAGGTGGGATTAATAACCCAAAATGTTCTAGTTAGTTAGTCTTTGTCCATGCAGGATATAGCTGTAATCAGACTGACTTAGATCTGTCTCCTATATTAATAGGTGCTGAAAAAGAGGTTGGGAAGTTGCTTGAAGTAGTGCAAAAGCATCAGCTGTGAACACTAGTTACTGATTAGTTTTCTATCAGGGAGATGTGTCTAATTGATATGAAGGCTATGGTGGGGGACTTGGTCTGTTGGTGTTTTTTTTAAGTGCTTCCACCTTTTTTTAAAGAATGGAGAGATTTGCTGTGTATTTGGTTTTTATTTTGTTTGTTGTTTTTTGTTTTTTTTTTTTTCTTTTTGAAAATCCTTTCAATGTAAATTATTTCTGGCATTTACAAATCTTTTCTCACCTAGGAGTTCATGGCTTTGTGGGAATTTTACAGAAAACGACTGCACTGAAAAAAAAACAAAAAAAAAAGAAAAAAACAACTGGTTTTCTCTTGGTTTTGTTTGTTTGTTTGTTTGTTTTCTTAGAATAAAGAATTCATTTTTTTCTTTTTGCCCATTTAGGTATTTCTCTCTGCTGGCCTTTTTATGTGGACCACCCTTTGTCCTGTTCAGCCTGTTTACATTTTGACTTAAATATAGGTGAGTAACTGCTTTTGACATTAAACAAAAACATCTTTTAAAAATCCATTGACACTTTTCCTGGTAGCCTAGTGTCCCAGGCAATAGGAAACTAAAAATGTTCTGTATGACAGCATTCATTAGGTAAGCTTTCATTCTGAGTGTTACAGAACTATACCCTGTGAACCTGTAGTGAAGAAGTATTTTGAAATGGAAAGAGCTTCTTGCTTCTAAGGGTGGAGAAGGGAGGTCTGGGTAAAGTCTGTGAGCTGTTAACTAGAGTGATGTAATGTATCAACAGCATGTTCTAATGCTTCCCATGAGCTCATTACTCTATCAGCCAGATCTTTCTGCTATAATACATAATAAATGTTTATTGCTCCACTGTGAATATCAAAGGTTGGCTTCTTGGTAAATGCAAGTCATGATAAGCTTGTTGCTTAAAGCTGGTGATGGTGCACAAATTCTAATTTCAAGAACGTTGTTTCAAAAACATAATAATTAAAAATTAGTGTATTTCTACCTGCCTTCCTTGCTGCTCTCCACTCTGTCACCAAAGTGGAGTTTGTGTGGGAAGGTGGGGGAAAGTCTGTGTTCTTCCACTCCCTGACCAATGTGAGTGGCACAAAGGCTTCTTGTAACCTCAATTAATTTATTTTTTTTCCCCTCAGGATTTATACTTTATTTTGCAGTTGTTGACCTCTGAAATTCATTGGCTTGCTTGCTGAATTCAGAAGAATAGCCATTCCTCACTTTCACTTCAAAATGTTATTTCCCACATGCTCCATAGATGCTTTGTGTTTCTCACTGCTCACTTTCTCCTTCACTGTCACTCAGTCTCTAGTAGCATAGATCCAGAACAACTTTTGTTTTTTTGGTCTTTCTGAGCCTGTCATAGCTGTTAGGGTGGGGGAAAATCAGCTGGTAGGAGTGGGAATTCATCTGGTGATCCTTAGATCCATCTCTCTGATGCAGGAGTTTGTGCAGGGTTGTTTGTTGAGTATCATGTGTGACTGCTGGTTGGGACTGGTGTTGAACAGCTGGCAACATCCAGCAAAGTGACACTGAAGTCAAATAGTCTTGAAAACAGCTGATGTGTCAGCAGTGGCATGTGTCCTGCAGTTTAGGATCTCCTGCCTCTGTGTTTTGATTCAGCTTCTGGGTTTCTTTTTTATGCTGGTGCCAGTTCTGAGAAATATGGAAGGGGAGGATTGTGTCTTTCTCATATGTGCTTGTATTGTCCTCTAGAAAGCAGAAAAATACATGTTCTTGTTTTTTTTTTTTTTTAAATTTATTTATTTTAAGATAAACTCAGGTATCTCAGTATTAAAAAGCTGCCCTTCAGGACCTTCTAAACCAACCCTTTGTTTGCATGTGTTGACACACAGCAGTGATGTGTGGCAGCACTACTGTGGGCACCTGCCCAAGTAGGTATCACTGAGGTCAGCAGCAGAACTGCTGAGCCTTTATGACATCAAGGTTCAAACTCAAGGTTATCTCCTTACATGAGGGAGAAGTCTTACACAAGTTGTATCAAGGCTTCTAGAAGGTCTTTGCTGGTTCCTTCACCAAGGCAGAATTAGGGTGTCATTCTGAGAGCTTTTAAAAAATATTCTTATTACATCTGCCTCGTTACAAATAGTTATGAGTCAAAGTCTGAGATAACTCAAACCAGCATCTTGCTTTGATGTGGATTGTTTGGAGTCAGGGTGCTAGGAGAAGAAATGAGTGCATACAAAATGTGAGTTTGTCTTGACTGAAGAATTGCACACACAGTTTAAGTGCCAGGTTTCCCACTATGTAGTTGTCTGCTTTGCTCTGTTTGGGATGGAGATGGGAATCCCTGAGGGAAGGAGAGATGCTGTAGTTCTGTGGCAGCATTACCTGTACATATGAGGTTAGAGATCCACTGTTGTATGGAAGATAGTAGGGGTTTTGTTGTTTTGATTCTTCTGACAATATGGAGGAACTATGATGATACCAGGCAAGTTTGGAACAGATATTTGTAGTTTTACAGTGAGTTTAAAGTTTAATTTTCTTCTTTAGAAGAAGAGTTAGCAAGCAGTGCCACATGTTGCAGTCCATCTGTGAGGTGGAAGGAGCCATGCAGTGTGCACGAGAGTGAATTCATGCAGTATTCTCATGGCTTGATTACAAATCCCTTTTGTATAATCCTGATTTCAGTGTAGAGCATCCTGTGACTAGGTTGAAGATGGCAACATAATGGCCCATTTAGAGTGAGAAATTACATGACATCATTTTATGAGACACTCTGGTGTTAATACACCATTGCAGTCTAAGTCAAAAGTAGCACAGCAGAAAGGTAACAGTCAATAAATGGAATTTTAGCATTTTGCAAACTATAATTAGAAATGAAATGACTATTTCAAGACCTCTTAGCAGTTGAATGGTAAGGAAGGGCAGAAGAGCTCTAGTGTTTACCTAAAGCAGCTGACTGATAGTTTCTCTTGTTTAGGTAGATCCCAAGGAAGAGTCCCAAAGTCTGATAGTACCAGAAGCACCATTAAAACAAAAACCCCAGCATTGATAAAATTGTTGTTCCTTCCATGCCCAAAGGAGCTGGTTCTGTCAAAATAGGTTTTCAGTCACAATAATTCAAGGTGACATTACTCTTAGGTTTATTACTTTTGAGCCATGAGCAGAATACCTTCAGAAACTTGACACACAGCTGGATGTTAAAGTTGCAGTGTTCCTTAAAAGCATTCTTGACTGGTAGCTCCCTTGCCTGATGTTCTTTACGTGCTCTTTACTCATGTGTGACTATTTTGAGTTCTTTTTAGGGTCTTCTGAAACAAACTTCTAGCATATGAGAGTAAAGGCTGAGATAGTGAGCAATAAACATATGGACCACAAGAAATACACCCAAAATGAAAGTTGCAAATTAAGGACTGCATATTTTTAACAGTCCCCATGTTAGAGTTCTGTAGTTTCTCAGTTGCTTTATTTTCCTGTTCTTACTCAGACTTGAAGTCAGCAATTTGCCCATCAAAACAAGCTGTCTAGTTCACGAACAAACTGTCTAGCTCACAAAGAAGCTAGAGCCAATTCCCACTAGAGCCAGTGGAAAAGTTTTCATTGACTCCAGTACGTTTTGTAGCTGGCAGCCATTGATACAAATAAAAGATAAACAAAATTAATGACAGGATGTGTTAAGAGAAATCATTATAATAAATAAAACAGAATGATTTTTTTTTTCTCTCTCTGAAAAAAACCCCAACCCCAAACCAAAACAACAGTCACAACTGTTGACACCTTTGATACCTTCCTGACCCTGGTGTACAACACCTGCTTTTTGAGGGGGAGCACACCTGCCAACCACAGAACATGGTTGGGTTTTTTTAAAGGTTTAATTAAGGATTGGTGTAGTAGTTTTTCCCATTAATTTCTATAGTTTAGAGCAATATGCATTTCACTGCTATATGCTCTTTTTTATCTAGCCAAGCTTGAAAGCTCTATTGAACTAAGAGGGCATATAGAAAATCACATTTTTCAACGTGATGGCTATGTATGTGGAAACTGGTGTTTTTCTTCTATTGCTGCATGAAACTCAAGAACTAAGTTTCTTCCAGTTTTCTTTGGGTTGTTAAAGTGAAGATCTAACTTTCTTCAAAATGTAATTTTAAAAATATTTTAAAAAATATATTTAGATTTGTATAATATATCTAATGAGGAAAACATCTTCTGACCTGTGATATCCCAAAGCTAAACACTGCTGACCTGTTGCTGTAACAGCACTTTTAATAAAAAATACCTCTGTCAGGCTTGTCCTTACACACACAGGCTCTAACCCATGAGCTCTAATATCTTGAAGTGGTCATCACCCTCAGCTGCCTTCTCTTGCTGTAGTTCATTCCTGAGGTAGCTGAACATGCAGCTTCTTTCCTCTGGAATAGTTGTTAGGGGCCTTACATAGACAATTGCTGCTCTGAATAACCATAAAATTGATTGCACTAAGGGATCAAGTTTTGAACCGTGGAGGAAAGTGGGTTGAATTGTTTTCTCTTGCATCTGTAGCTGTGGCACTATATGTACTAAAACACAGCAGGGTCCCTTAAGGATGAAGCCCCATGGTGGGGCTTTCTGAGGACTGTTCCTACAGGGACTTGCTCCATCCAAATGTATTCTATGAGTCTCTGAAAAACCTGAGAATGCCTTGGAGATAGGAGTACAAATAGGTGGTGAAGCACATCAGATGTTTTCATTGCTTTGCTGCTACTACCATTCTTGCCATCAGGACCTAATTTTACAGAAGTATATTTCACCTCAGATATTGTTAAGCACATGTGAAAAGTGTAATGCACCTTGTGGAATTATCCCACCTGCCTTAGAAGGGCCAGAGACAGTGCTCACTGCTTTGCTTTACAGTAGTGTATTTCTAGAGGCCTCTGTTCCCTGTCTGATGATTAATTAAAATCAGATGCTTGTGTCCTGATGTAGCGTCTGGTTCTGCGGGGTTCTTTTCAGCCATGTTCTCAAAGGAGAGAGGTAGGTGTAGGTTCTGTCCTTTTTTGTGTGCAGTTTCAGTCCCACAACTTGCAGTGATAGCTTGTGAAATACTTTCCAAGGCATTAATCTTTAAAAACATATCTTAACTAATTTTACAACTTCTTATGAAGTGTTGAAATGCTGAAGCACGTTTAATTAGCTTTGCTATTGAAATTAATACCATGATTTAGGCCAGTATCTCAGTTATATTCTAACAAAGTCTTGTGAAGAGGCAGAGCTAATGGCAGCAAAAATCTGCAGTTAAGACAGGGTAAGTTGCCTGAATCATATTTGTGCAGGCAAGACCACTGGAATAGACTTGAGAAGCTGTGGTTGTAAATGCTTTCTCTAGGCATTTGGCACATGCAGCAGAGAGGTGAGCTTCCCGGGAGTGTGTGTATTATAGGATACAGACCACTCTGCAGTTATCCTCAGAGTTGAATGTTTTATTTTGCAGACTTTCACAGGCTCATCTAGTTTGTGGTTTGGTTGTTTGGTTTGGTTTTTTTTGGTGTTGGATTTTGTTTTGTTTTTATTTTTGTCCTCTCCCCTTCTTACAGGCTCTTCTTACAGAATGGGTGGGAGCAAAGGTAAAGAATGATGTAATGCAAGAGCAGCCAGAAAGCATCTTTTGTTTGAATTGTGAAATGGCTACTCCATAGTCATCTCCCGATGAATCAGCTGTGAGGGGCTGCTCTGTGGAATGAACCCTTTGTAACAGCACATCGACTGGAAGCAGGAGGAGACATTGAGTTGAAGAGCTCTTTCTGAAAATGGGTTTAACTTTTCTTTTGCCAGTCACCACGAGCACGACCTCATACACTTGCAGTACAATGGTGTGGCTAAGCCTTTGAGTACACAGCCATTGCATCATCGCAGCACATCAGAGAGGGAGGTGCTGCAAGAGCTCTTAGTGTTGTCATGGCCGATGAGATGATCAGGACTCAGCTCATTGTCGCCGAGAAATTGGTGGCTTTGCTGGAGAGTGGTGCAGAGAAATTGCTGCTGATTGATAGCAGGCCCTTTGTGGAATACAATACATCCCACATCTTGGATGCCATAAATATCAACTGTTCCAAGCTTATGAAGCGGAGGCTGCAGCAGGACAAAGTTTTGATTACAGAACTCATTCAGCATTCAGCAAAACACAAGGTAGGGATCATTTTCCACTTTATTCCTTGTGCTTGTTTAAAGGAGGGCCTGGAAAGCAACCTGTAATGATTTTTCTGTAGGTTCTCCATTTCAAAACAACCCAACACAACTGGGGAACTGAGGTTTGCTGAGCTCTTACCTAATCTGAGAGGCTCTTGGTTACTACCAAGTTGATCTTTGGGATTCTTTGTAGCCTGCTCTCCCCTAAATGACAGAGCGATGGGGAAGGATTTTGCAATCCCTCAGAAAGAATGATCTCAGGGTTCTTGTATGTCTTGCAGAGCACAGTCCCTAAAATGTATGTTATTAAGGAAGGGAACATTCTAAACATCGAAGGATTCTTTGGGGTCTGTGGTGCTAAGGATTGCTTAGCAAATGGTCATGCAGTTTGCAAAGAAAACTGTAGCTCTGTCAATCCTGGCTCCTACTTGATGTTTAAAAATGCTTTTTGCATGAGTAGTTGGATGGCTTTTGATTATTTGGTTTTGGTTTGGTGGTTGTTTGTAGTTTGTTTGTTTGTTTTTAAGTGGTGTTATCACAAATAGCCAAGCTACTTAAACTTAATATGTATCTGTGTGCAGGGAAGTTGATTTATGGATTGATTGATTTATATCCATTGGTACTGGTTTCAAATGTTTTGTGTACAAAAATAATCTATTACATTCTTGCTTTGACATGTTAACTGAAGCTTTTATTATCTAAATTATATGTTATACATAAAGTTGTATATATGGCTAAAATGTGTATGGCTTTAGACAATTTAAGGTCTCTTTACTGTTTATATTAAAAAAACCCTGAACTTCAAACAAAACCAGAAGCAGAAACTGAGGTAGGGCCTTCTTTTTTTAAAAGCTTAGTTTTTAAACAAACCAACCAACTTAGATGAAGGTAAAACATTTTACAAGTGACATAAAGTTACCTAATGGTAGAAATTCACAAACTGTACTCCATTTTGGGGCAAATAATCAGTGTACAGTATCTCCAGGGAACTAAATCTCATCAGGCATATTAAGTATAAAATAAAAACTGGTTTGCTGCACAGCTGCATAAAAAATCTGTGTATCTGAATTGCTGAGTATCTGGCAAGGGTTAGTGATGGGCTGCCCACTAGGTAGATGCTCTCTATTATGAGACTTACAGATTGGAAAAGAAAACTAAACAGCTTTAATAATAATAATGAAATATATACAAATCCAGTGTGAACCCAACCTCTCTGATGGAAATGACTTCATTGTCATCACTGATGCTGTGGAGCAGGCACTAAGAAGTCCCAGACTGCACTCAGTGGCAGATGGGAACCAGATTCAGGAGTGGGATCCTGGAAGTGCATTGAGGAACACAGGGATCAGGATCAAAGGCAGGACAGAGAGAGTTCTTCTTGGACGCTGGCCATTGAAGAAGAGAGTTTGGCATTTGTAATCCCTCAGCTTTATGCCAAATATGATGTATATGGGATGGAATCCCTGGTTGGTCAATCTGTCCTGGTCTCTTCTCCTGACCAGTGTGACTTTTTTACTTTGTGCACCCCTAACACAGTACATGAGATTTAACAGTGACTTAACAGTGATCCTGGTCTGCACAGGAGCAAGTACAAGCAAGAGCCTTACTGCACACTAGGCCTTGGTAGTTACTACCAAGCATATTATATGCACCCCATAATACTATAAACATCAAGGAGGAGTTTTCCTCCCTGTCTGCTCAGCCCTGGTGAGGCCACCATCTGGAGCACTGTGTCCAGTTCTGGGCTTCCTGATGAAAAAAAGACAGGGAACTGCTGGAGAAGGTACAGCAGAGAGCTACGAATATGATTAGGGGATGAGAACATCTCTCTGATGAGGAAAGGCTGAGGGACTTGGGTCTTTTTAGTCTGGAGAAGAGAAGGCTTGTGGGGGGGATCTGATCAATGTTTATAAATACTTAAATGGTGGGTAGGGGATGGGATCAGCCTTTTTTCCAGTGGTGCCCAGTGACAGGACAAGAGGTAATGGACACAAACTTGAACATAGGAAGTTCCATCTAAACTTACTGTGAGGGTGACACAGCACTGGAACAGGCTGCCCAGAGAGGTTGTGGAGTTTCCATCCCTGGAGACATTCCAAACCCACCTGGACACTGCCATCCAGTGCAAACTTCACTAGGTGAACCTGCCTTGACAGGGGGGTTGGACTAGATCTCCCAGCCATTCCGTGATCAAGTGTTGTCCCTGCTAAAAGCCAATGTTGCAAAACTTTGACTTCAGACAGTGAAGCTGAAAAGCAAAATCACTGAACAGAATGACTTCTGTATTAAATCAAAGCAGGACAGCAGCAAGTATGTGGGAACACTGATGCTTTCAATCATCTTCCTCCATACTATCTTACTCTAAATTCTCTTTCAGATTGAAATTTATGACAAGCAGGAGGTGGCGGTGTATGACCAAAGCTCTAAAGATGTGTCTTCTCTCTCACCTGACTGCTTTCTTACTGTGCTCCTGGGTAAACTGGAGAAGAATTTCAGCTCTGTGTATCTGCTTTCAGGTATGATATACCAAGACAACCAAACCAAAAAGCTTGAGTAAGTAGAAGGAAGGAAATGTTCTTGCAGCAGCTGTGTACATGGTTTTGTAACAGTGCTGGTATAAACTGAGCTACAGCATAGTTTTTCTGTACTTCTTTATGAATTTAGTTATGCTCCTAATGCACATAATGCTGAGAAATTGCATCTAATGGGGTATATATATTACACCAGTAGTTCTCTGTAGATTAAGTCGATCTTAGATGCTTTGTGTCTGCTATTTTAGGGTCAAAATTAGTAAAAGATATGTGCTTCCTTGGTCTTTTTAAGTACTGTATGTGCTAGGAGGAAAACCTCTTCCTCACTGAATTGATAGTTACTACAGTAATAACAAGAGAAATGATCTCCCTGTTATGGGGATTATTTTGTGAGACTTTTAAAACTTTGGCTCCTTAAGTGGTAGGTAGCAGTACTCGATTCACTCCTTCTCCCTCATCCTTCCCTTTGTTTTGTGGGTTTTTTTTAAATAAAGATCCCAGAAGGAAGGAAGATGGGGTAGATGCAGGGCTGAAGAGAGAATGCCAATTACAATTCAATTACAACCTGTGGGTTGTGAATTACAATGCTAGATTAGTTAGCTTTTCTTCCATATAAGCCACCAAGGAAATGTGTGGTGTCTAGGAACAGTAAGTGCTTCGTGTAAGAGCACTGAAATATATGGTTAGTGCTCCCTTAAATGTACAACTGTGATTTAAAAAATTAGGTCAGCATAGAAGCAGTTCATGTCTCTTAAGAAATCCTTTTATTGTTTGAATATCCCACTCTGCATATCTGTTCTGAGGGTTTGTTTCATAACCAGAGGCATATTACAGCTCCATGCAGCAAAACAGACTAGTCACAACATAATTTCCATGACAGAAAGAGACACAGCTCTCTAATAACTAAGATTTAGACCTCATGGCAGCTAGTGAAATGGAGTCTTTAATAAAGGGGATCTTTAATAAGGCCAAGCAGAGGAGAGTGCCACAAAACTTTCCTTCCTTCTATAGATTAGTTGCATGTGGCATGGCTTTGATCTTTTTTCCTCTGCTGGTCCCTTTGAAGAGGAGATGCTCAGAGTGTCTCCATTCTCAGACTTGATTGTGGCTTCTGTAGGAACAGGCAGTGCCTGGAAGGGAGTGTTCCCCATTTCCCCAGTGCATAGTCTGGGCAAACACCTGTTGCGTGCATCACAATGATACTATCAGAAATTGGTTTGGTTTTATTTCAAGCATGTGGGAGTTGTCTGTTGAAGTTGAAAAAGCAACTTAAACCACATGCAAGATACTAGTGCACATTAGCTAGCAGGTGAATTTGGCCATGTGCTGGTAAGGATAAATTTGGGTGTTAGAGGGAGAGGAAGGGCATCTGATGTTTTAAAACCTTCCTTATAGAAAGGAGGATTTTTATTTTAGCACGTCAAAATGCATTTTTTCTGAGTGAAGATTTCTTCTGAGAATTTTGTCTGGTTTTTAGTTAAACAGATAGTGATGAGGATATTTATGAATGCGGAAACAGAGGGATTTTAAAACAGTGGTAGAAGAGATAAAAAAGGGAAATGTAGGGAAAGTGTGTACTACTGATCTCTTACAGTGTGCTTGTTTCAGGAAATATGTCAAACTAACGTGATTTGGTAGTAAAGCTCTCTTAATATCTTCCTCCCTTGCAATGAGTTTGCTCTGATTTTAATCCTCACATAAGAAAATACATTTCACAGGCCTGTTGTTTTCTTCTCTCTGTTAAAATGGTAGCCACTTGCACCTGTACACACACACACACACACATACACAGCCTTTTGCTATGTGGGGTGAAGGGCAAGGTGCTAGATTTTGTCTTATGGGAAGTCTCTGGGAGGTTATTGATAGGTGGCTTAGGGAACTAGATAAAATGTGTTGCCTCAGCGAGCTGATGATGAAATCTTAAAATGTTTATTGCCCATGATGAAATCTTATAAATGTTTATTGCCCATAATGAGAGTAGGGGGTCATGGCATCATATAAGAAGTAAAACCTTTGCCCTCAAATTTTCCCTATGCCATTCAATAATTTTTTGTTGGGATAGAATAAGGAGCAATTAACAAATAACTTAAATTCCTGCATCTGTTCTTCCTGTGTTTCGCCATACTAAGTACTCAGTGAAGTGGGTTTTTTTTTTCTTTAGGCATGCTCTACCCTGAAGGTAGTTTTTCAGTGAAGTAATTTATGTGAAGACCTCAAAGGAACCTTTAAACTCTTGATTTAACCTCATAAAAATATTTATAGGTAGGGAATGTTTTCAGGAATTTAAATATTTGTTTTGGTTCTTAATTTTTTTGCACGAAATACTGAAATTTGGGTACTGAAGGCTTAACACGACTGCCATCATTGTGTGTACTCTGCTGGGTTAAATAAGATTTTTAAACACAGGGATGTGACTTTATTCCTTTTCTTCCCACATTTTGAGAACTGGATTTGCTTTCATGAAATCCTTTTCCTAGTTACAGTATTTAAATGCTGGTTTTGCTTACTCAGCAGCAATGCAATGTAATGGTTTTACAAGAGCATTCTGATAAGCTTTTACAGAGCACAAGCTGCTGTGATAAGCAGAAAGACATAAACAACTGATTTTGTGTTTAGTGATGAATGCAGGTACCATTATGCAGCCAGCAGTGAATGGAGCCATGAGTGAGTACATGAAGAAGTGGCAGAGAGAATGAGTTCAGTGAAACTGGGCAAAGGTCCTGGAAACAAAGCAGTGAGTGATTAGCCAGGACCTGTTGCTTATATTCTCTTACAAGTCTGTCTCTTAAAGTGACCAGGGCTATGAGTCTGAGCTTGCATCACCATTTCTGCAGTCCCATATGCCAAACAGGGGGGTACCCAGGGTGGGCTGAAGGACATGGACCTGTTGGAGCATGTCCAGAGGAGAGTCACAAAAATGATCAGAGGGCTGGAGCAGCTCTCCTGTGAGGATGGGCTGAGAGTTGGGGCTGTTCAGCCTGAAGAAGAGGAGGCTCTGTGAGGACCTTAAAGCACCTTCCAGTACCTGAAGGGACCTATAGGAAAGCAGAAGAGGGTCTGTTCACAAGGATTGGTAGCAACAGGACAAGTGGTAATGGCTTTAAGATAGAAAAGGCTAGATTTTGGTCAGACATTAGGGAAAAGATCTTTCATATGAGGGTGATAGATCCCTGGAATCCACCCTGGAAAGAAGTGGTGGAGTTCCCATCCTTGGAGTCATTCAAGGCCAGGCTTGAGGAGACTCTGAGCAGCCTGACCTAGTTAGAGATGTCTCTGCTTATTGCAAGGGAATTGGACAAGATGACCTTTAGAGGTCCCTTCCAACCCAACACCTTCTCTTATTCTATGGCCTGAGGTAGTTGTGGTTTGTGCCATCTGAAAAATGCCTGCCTAACATCCTGACACCTTTAAATATTTTGATTTGGAGCTTCCTAACTTCTGTATTGTGACTGACTGAAGTTCTTGGTGTTCCCTATACCTAAATCATTGCAGAGTGTCTCAAGGCATGCCTTCAAATGGCAGTCATTGATTAAAATCAAGTTATCAGCAAATTGAAATCATTATGAGAATGAGCTGTTGAGTACCCTGCCAGTGTTTAGAGAAGAAAGGATAGTTGCACAATGACGTCAGCTTTCCTGATACTCAGCCTGACTGGATGAT
Source organism: Corythornis vintsioides (assembly GCA_025447755.1). NCBI lineage: Eukaryota > Metazoa > Chordata > Aves > Coraciiformes > Alcedinidae > Corythornis > Corythornis vintsioides. The sequence continues at coordinate 5,310 of JAOEGS010012643.1, read as the reverse complement.
GCTATTAGGAGCAGGTTTCTACTGAAAGAGGTAAAAAAACTTGCTTGAGGGAATGCTGAATTCCCCAAGGGTCCTGTCACCCATGGAGTACAGCCAGTGTTGGTGGGGGGGAGACAAGATCAAGATTGGAGCTTAGCACTGAATCACCCTCTTCTAAAGTCTCCCTCTCCATCAGTTTTTAAAGAGATTGTAGAAAAACTGGTACCCTTGGCTACAGACAGTTCTCTGTGAATATCCTCCCACTCTTTGTACTTAAAATGCACTTTTGAGTGTTCATTTAATGCCATGATTTTTTAAGCACTCATGGAGTAGGCTTTATTACTTTTTATGTGTATCCACTTGCTGTCTTTTAAGAGAGAGCAAAGTTTGAAAGATGGTGTGTAGCTCTCATAACATTTCTCAAACACAATAATAACTTGTTAAGTTTGCCTTTGTTTTGGATACTTCTGGATGCTTGTGAAACAATTGACTGAAATTATGAAGAAGGCATTTATTTATTTAGTTAGTTTTCTCTAAAGGCAGAAAGGACAAGTGAGAGCATCGAAGCTGCTCTCGTCCTTAGCCTGACTCTTCTATATGCCACATGTGAGGGTTGGGCTCGACCTCATTCTTTAACCCCTCAAGACTTGTTTTCTTAACCCATCTATTAGCTTAACAAAGGCAGGAACCTTCCAGGGCAAAGCCACTACACTTGCTACTGTGATTGTAAAACACCTGGTATAACTCAACCCACCCTTAGCCTTCCCTAAAAGGGCTACCCCTGGCCGATGAGAGGGGATGGGGAGGGTGGTGTGGGGATGGCAGTGCTCCTAGTGGGAGTGCTCACCTTGGCTTATGGAATGGAGAATACCAAGCATCTCTGTGGGGCTGAGCTGGAATACAGGAGATGTAATAGCTGGTGGAGGTCTGCAGCTCATTTAAGCAGTGGAAACATCCTAGATGCATAAAACATGTGAGTTGAAAAGTTTACTGCTTTCCTTCCTCATGGCAAGGGGAAAAAAATAATCTGTCCTACAGTTTTTACATAAACTTTGTAATGTTTGATGGGAATGTGACTTTGAAAGTGCTGTTAAGTTGAAGCATTAAGAGCCTCTGATCTGATTTGAGGCAAAGCAAATTCTTGAGTTAGTTTTGTAGAGTTTTGTCTTTGCTCTAGTGCTGTTTAGACTTTTTTTTTTTAGCATAATTTTTGGTAATGTTGTTTTAGATGCCTTGCACTAACTAGTATTCACAGTAACAAATTTTAAGTTGCTGTTAGAACAAGCAGAAAAAAAAAAGCTAATCTAAAGCTAGTCTAAAGAGACTAGACTAAAGCTAGTCTAGGAGACTAGAATTTTATTAAAGTGTATATATATATATATGCATTTGTATAGAATGTGAACAGCAGTGTGAAACAGCAGAACAGAACAATGGGAACTGTTGGTCTCCTTTCCCTTTGGATGCCCAGCAGGGGGGCCCCGGGGAGCTGTTGGGAGAAAGAAGATGGCGGCAGGCAGACTCAAAATGGCGGCAGGCAGACTCAAAATGGCGGCAGGCAGACTCAAAATGGCGGCAGGGAGATCAGGATGATAAAGAGGTAGCAGCCGCTGGCCCCCAGCCCCCTGCGCAGGTCGGGAAATGGGGTTTAGGAAAAATGTCAGATGAACCCAACAAGGCTGGCAGGGCTCCTCTGAAAATTGCAGCAGCAACCTGGTTGGGGAGCTCACGATGTGGAGAAGGGTGGAGACAGGTTTGGATCCAGTGCGTTACCCTCCGAGGCTGCCTGTCAGGAGAGACAAAACCACCGCCCTTCCTCCTGCCTGCCCTCACCCCCCAGCCCATGAGAGCGTGGTGTCCCTTCCCCCTTAACACTGCGAGACCCCACGCATGTGAGGGACAGCACCAGGAACATCCTGATTCCCTTGCTCTCTGCAACTACCTGCAGCCAGCAGTGGTGGTGGCAGGAGGCAGTGGGGATGCATGGTTGCTCTGTGCCGTTACCTCGCCGTGCCCGTCCTGCTCAGCCCACTCTGCCCACAGCCTGTGAAAAAAAACCACTTCCCTTTCACTGTGGGCAGGGAAAAAAAAAGTTTAAAAAACCCCAACTTCCTACCCCCTGACAGAGGAAAATATTGTTTCATAGGTAAGAAAATACAGCAAGCGTGTGACAGAATTGTTTTGCAAACTCCTTCTGTCGTTGGATTGATCTGTTGAATAAGTAACATCTGTGCTCCTGAACCAGGGAGGTTGTAAAACAAGGAGGAGGAATCCTGTCTAATAGGAGTAGAAGATGTTGGAGCCAAACTGTAACTGTCCCTAGATGGAGTCCTTCAGATTAGAAGTATGATGCTGTGATGTTCATCATCCTTCCACCCATCACATGCAGTCCAACCTCACCGTCCTGTTTGCACAATAAACTGGTCATGGTTGTCTGAAATAATTTATATGACAAAACAGACAAGTGATTTGTTTGTTTGTTTGTGTTTTTTTGGGGGGGGATATTTTTTTGTTTTGTAAGTCAAGCCATTGAACAGGAGTTGCTGTTCATATAATTTTTGCTCTTATACCACTTACTGGCTTTTTTTATTTATCAAATAAAATGGATTCTTTAATCTACATTTACTAAAGATACAGATTTTAAAATCCAAAGAGGCTATGTGATTCAGGCAATGGCACTACAAGCCTTGACAAAGCAGTACAGTATCTTATTCCTGAATAATTTTAATTCATATCTGCAAAATGCAATAGTAGTGAACATAGCATTTGGCAGCTTTAGCACACTAATACTTTAGTTCCTTGTGGATAAATGATACCTCATTCTGAATTACTCTTCCTTCAGTAAAAATTCTGCTTTCTCTATGCTTTAATGTGAGGAAATTACTGGGGACTCTCACTATGGTTTGCAACTTTCACTCCTACTGTTTGGCTGTTAAATGGTAAAAACAGAATGCCTACAACATACTGGTTTAGCAGCTGTTTTCAGTGGTTCTTCAGGCTGGTTTGCAAATAGGAAGTATGAGAACGAGCTGAGCTTGGGCTTTAGTGAGGCTTGGAGACAGCTAGCTTTTGTGAGGACGTGTTTAGTCCATAGTCTTAAGTCTGTGGCTGGAGGCTTCTTTGGTTTTGTTTTCTACCACAGGTAAGGCCACAGTTGGTGGCCAAGATTTGTAACACAGTCCTTTTGATGGGAGGGAAGCCAGGAACTAGCCAAGCAAGAAAAAGAAATTGAATTCTAGCTGTGTTGTATCTAGAGCAGCCCCAGCATCACTTTTTATTCCCTTCATCTTCCACAGCAGCTGATGGTGACACAGCCAAGGTGTGTTTTTGGTGGCCACTTGGATTCATGCCATTCTAGTTTTTCTTAGTGGTTTAATGCAGTAGTGGGAAATGGTAAAGAAATGCTTTGGTTGCCATAATAGAATAACTGGTGTGGATGAAGAACCAGCTAGCAGAAAATAGAGACTTGTGGAGATTTGCTTGAGGAGTCCACAGCTGGGCAAAGTCTTCTCCTGTAGCACCCCTCCCCCCGCCACCTCACCTCCCCTACTTGAGATGGAGAAGCCTTAGCTTGGTGTGGTTTGGAAAGGTGAAACCTCTTCTAAGTGTGTTAGATGAAATATATTAACTATGGAGCATCATAGAAGCCAATAATGTCAGATTTTAAAAGCAAAATGAATAGCCACATATTGATGATTTTACCGAGTTGAGTAAACCTGATGTTTTTTTAATGAAGCTTAATTACAGACCTAACACAGGAGAAAGAGCTGCTTATAAAACAGCACATTATAAGACAAGCACTTTTGGTGCCAGTGGGTGTTGTGGATGGTTTTATTTTATTTTAAAGTCTCATTTCCACATATTGTTAATATTTGGAAAAAAGCATCAAAAACATCTGAGGAATGGAGAGACAGAGAAATAAACATTCTGGGCAGGATGGGAATATGCAGCCAGGCCCTGCCTGCTGGTGGATGGTTCTGCACAGTTGTGGTACTCCTGGAAGGGGTGCAGGTACAATTCCTCTGTTAAGCTTTTCCTGCTGCCCCTGAATGCCTCCTGCTTTCCAAGACTCCTGGGACACTGCATGTGACAGAAATCCACTGTTCTTCTTACAGGGGGGTTTGCAGAGTTCTCCAGCTCCTTCCCTGGTCTTTGTGAAGGAAAGTCCACACTCATCCCTACTTGCATTTCTCAGCCCTGCCTACCCGTCTCCAACACTGGCCCAACCAGAATCCTGCCTCATCTCTATCTTGGGTGTCAACGGGATGTCCTCAACAAGGTGAGCCTTCTGGATGGCACGTTACTTGGATGAGTATGTGTCTTTACCCATGCTTCTACCATGCTGCAGCATCACAGCTATAAAACATGTTGTCTGTGCATAAGCCATGGGAATATATGAGGACTGATGATACATAGACCATGTAATTAATCTGTGTGTCAAGGAGTATGAAACTTGGTCTCCTTTCTCTAACAATACTACGAACAGCATCAGATTTTTCACTGGTTTCTTCTGCTTTAGCTCCATCCCAACCTGCCTGTTAATAGGCCATTTTTCAACACATGATATGAAAGCTTGGAAGTGAAAAACAGTCAAAAGGGAGGGCAAGAAACAAAAACCAGGGATAAGTAGTAAAGTTCTGGTTTCTGTTAGGACAGTCCAGTTTGCATGCTTTGGTATTGCTGGCTTGTTGGCTTCTGGGGACAAGAAGTCAGCTGAGATAAGAATAGAGGTGGTTTTAGTCATGTCCAGATTTAAAAAAAAAATAAATTTCAGAAAAATTCTAGTAAGACCCTCCAAACTGTTAAGATGTGTACAAATACACTGACTTCCTTTATGCCTTCAAATTCTCTCCAGTTCCCATGATTCTTTCCATTCACCACTGATTTATCTAAAATTAAAACATCTCAAAAATACCTGCAAGAACTACTCATAGTCTGCATTGCTGTTCAGCATGTTCAAAGATGTGCATTTTCAACATGTTTTATCAAGATAAGCTTATCTTTGATACTTTTTATATATTTTTTTTTTTTTTTACAGATGTCTTTCTAAATGCTTAATTCTGAAAATGTTCATAATCTTTTAGGTGTTTTTGTTTCTTTTTTTCAGCGTTGAAACACTAAAAACACAGAAGTTCTAACATGAAAGTTCTAACTTCATGAAAGTTCCAACAGTTTCTGTTTCGGGTTCTCTGTGTGATATGCTGTGGTTATCTCAGTATGCTACACTGGTGTCATCAAAGAGGGTACTCAGTTTTACAGAATATCTTTGTTCCTTTTTGAGAGAGGCAAACTAAATTCTAGCCTACAGTGACAGTGTCCTTTCTGAAAGTTAGA
>JAOEGS010012642.1:17948-42157 GCA_025447755.1 Corythornis vintsioides | reverse complement strand
GGTCACAGAGCACTGGAATGGGCTCCCCAGAGAGGTTGTGGAGTCTCCTTCTCTGGAGATTTTCAAGACCCACCTGGGTGCATTCCTTTGTGACCTGTCTAATTATATGGCCCTGCTCTAGCAAGGGGGTTGGAATAGAAGATCTCCAGGGTCCCTTCCAACCCCTGACATGCTGTGATCCTGTGTGACTTGCTGAAGAGAAGATATGTGAAGGACCTTGGAGTCCTGTTGGACAAGAAGTGAACCATGAGCCTTCAAGGCTACATACACATCCTTGTAGCCAAGAAGGACAATGGTATTCTCAGATGCATAAGAAGAGTGTGACCAGCAAGTTGAGAGAAATTTAGATGTGGAGTACTGTGTCCATTTCTGGTCCCCAGTTCAGGAGAAACAGACAACTACTGGAGACAGTCTGATAGAGGGATATAGAAATAATTAGTGGACTAGAATGTCTCTCTTATGAGGAAAGTCTGAGGGACTTGGGTCTGAGAACCTGGAGAAAAGAATGCTGAAGGGGTTCTTATCAATGTTTCTAAGTATCTAAAGGGTGGGTGTCAAGGTAACAGGGCCAGTCATCTTTTCAGTGATGTCCAGTGACAGAACAAAGAGAATGGGCAAACAACTGAAACACAGGAAATTCCACCTCAACATGAGGAAAAATGTATGTCCTTGGAGTGTGAGGGAGCAGTGCACCAGGCTGCCCAGAAAGGTGATGCTCTCCTTTTCTAAAGACTTTTGAAACCCACCTGGTTACAGTTCTGTGCAGCCTGCCCTAGGTGAACATGGTTTACAGGGAGTTTGTACTAGATGATGTCCAGTGGTCCCTTCCAGCCCCTATCATTCTGTGATTCTGTAACACTCAGTAAGAGCACTGAATTCTCAAGGCGTTTATCCTGGGGACTATGAGATTTTGTTAGGGCATGGAGCTTATTCTTTTTTTTTGGTAGTGTAATTCAGTTACAAGAGATGGAAGATTGTGTTTATTAGCAAAAAACTACTATTTTAACATGTTTAATAGTAACAAGCTGTTAAAGTTAACATCCTAAACAATATCATATTCGAAGTCATTATAAGAAAAGAGCTGACAGCTTACAGAAAAGGAAAACAATATTAAATCAGTCTTGTCAGGCTTATTTTCAGGAAGGTGATTTTAAAATTATGACCAAAAATTAACTTGATTGATAATTGAATTATTTTAAAGACACATTATGGACTCATTATGCTGATTTAAAGATCAGCATTGTAGTGGATAAATATCTGGGCAGCAGAGGTGTGGAGAACCTACAGGTAAGGCAAAGTCAAAAAAGTACAATGCAGAAATTTCAGAAATAGACAAAAAAAAAGATAAATGTAAACTTTTATGTGTAACCTCTTGACTCCTCTCACTTGAGAATTATACATTAATTATTTTATGTTGAACAACTGGGCAGGTTTTTTGTTTATAGAATATGTTTATCTTATGAGCAGGTGGATGTTACATTTGGTTCTCGGGGGAAGTGCAGATCTGAAGTATTGAAGTATTGCAGTGACCAGGTGGGACAAAGAGGAATGTGGAATGGACTTGGTGTTTTTAAGTTCCATATGTGAAATGTTTTACTTAAGAGAAAAAAACAAAACTGAAGACAGCAGCTGAGAAAGTCTGTACACAGCTGTCTAATTTTGCTTCAGGGACAGCCATAGCCTGCCACTAGCCTTCCGAGGTTTTGTGCATTTATGTTACTGCTCAGGCTGGAAAGTGGAATAAGTTCAGTAATTAGGTGGTGAAGGGAAGGAAATCCACAAGTTGCTTCCACAAGTACTTTATGATTCAAAATGATTTATCCTATTTAGTTATTTATCAGGACCATATTGTACCAGTTACTGTAGAAGAATATCCTGAGTGGTTTGTGGTGTAAAGATAAGACAGAGATCAATGGGTGAGTATTAAGTGGAAGCATAGGGAAAGAGTAGTAATCATTATGATTAGTTCAGTTAAGGCTTTTCATGTATTTTCTAGGAGGAGACAGAACAGACAAATTGGTTTTCTGCAGAAGTGTCCCCTCTGGCTCTGTGAGATGTCATATGAGAAACCTCATAAATTCTCACTTGCAAATATACCAGTGTTGCTTAATCATTGATACTCTGCTATTGGTGTTCCTGCTGCAAGGCACAGTGAGAGCATAATGTGGAAGAGGAGGAAGGGAAAACAAAACAGGCAATGCTTGAAAAGTTGTTCCAGTAGAGAGGAACTTCTTTCAAAAAGGCTTGCAAGGTTAGTCATCTTTGCAAAAACATCCTGGATTATTCTGGATGAGGCAATTTTATCTTTCTTAATGTCTTGGAAAAGAATGTTGCAGTAACCTGTACAGTTGCTAATGCCTTCTCTCTCCCTCGTCAGTTACTGATCTTTTTCATAAGACTTCTACGATCACAGAATAATAGAATCACAGAATGTCTTTGGTTGAAAGAGACCTTCAAGGTCATCTAGTCCAACCTTTGACCCAACACTGCAAGCTCACCACTAATCCATGTCCCTGAGTACCAGGTCCACTCTCCATTTAAATGCCTCCAAGGATGGTGACTCTACCACTGCCCTGGGCAGATCATTCCAATGTTTCACAACCCTTCCAGTCAATAAATGTTTCCTAATGTCCAGCCTAAACCTCCTCTGGCTCAGATTATATCTATTACATTTGGTCCTTTCACATGTCACCAGGGATAAGAAGCTGTTCCCCTCCTGGCTCCAATCTCCTTTCAGGGAGTTGTAGAGAGCAAGAAGTTATCCCCTCAGCCACTTTGAGACTAAACAATCCCAGGTCCCTCAGCTGCTTTTCACAGGACTTGTGCTCCAGGCCCTTCACAAGCTTCATTGCCCTTTTCTGGATACACTCCATCACTTCTGTGTCCTTATAGTGAGGGGCCCAGAGTTGAACACAATGTTCAAGGTGTGGCCTCACCAATGCTGAGTATGGAGGGATGATCACCTCCCTATTCCTACTTCCCACAGTGTTTTTAATACAGGCCAGGATGCCACTGGCTGCCTGCATACACTGCTGACTCATATTTAGTCAACTATCGATTAATTCCCCCCAGGTCCTTTTCCAGCTTACGACTTTCCAACCACACATCCCTAAGTCTGTAGCTTTCCACGGTGTTGTTATGACCCAAGTTCAGGACCAGGCACATGGCCTTGTTGAACCCTATGTTTATTGATCTGATCTGGTCCAAGTCCCACTGTGAAGCTTCCCTATCCTCTAGAAGGTTGACACATACACCTGTCTTGGTGTCATCTGAAAATCTACTGAGGGTACACTCAATCCCCGCTTCCAGATCATTAATAATGATATTGAAGAGAAAAGGCCCCAGTACTGAGCCCTGGGGAACACCACTTGTGACTGGATGGTTCTACTTACTATCACTCTTTTGGCCCAGTCATTCAGCCAGTTTTAGCCAGTGCAGAGTGTATTTATCCAAGCTTTGAACCATAACACTCTGAAGGAGAATGCTTTTTAGAGGTTTTACTCAAGTCCAGGTAGACAATGTCCACAGATCTTCCCTCATCTTCTAGGCAGGTCAACTTGTTGTAGAAGGAGATCAGGTTAGTCAGGAAGGACCTGGCCTTCATAAACACATGCTAACTGGGCCTGATCAGCTGATTGTCTTGCATGTGCCATGTGCTAGTACTCAAAATGGCCTGCTCCATTACCTTCCCTGGCATGGTGGTCAGTAGACAGGTCTGTAGTTCCCACGATCATCCTTTCAGCCTTTCTTATAGATGGACATCTTCTTTTCTAGCTTCCAGTCAATTTGGACCTCCCCAGTTAGCCAGGACTGTTGATAAATCATGGAGAGTGGCTTAGTGAGCTCCTCTGCCATCTCTTTTAGTACCCTTGGATAGATCCCATCTGGCCCCATAGACTTGTGCACATCTATGTGTCACAATAGTTCACTGATCATTTCCTCCTGGATTATGGGGTCTGCATTCTGCTCCCCATCCCCATCTTCCAGTTCAGGGAGCTGGACCCTCAGGTAGCAAGTGGCATTGCTGACAAAAACTGAGGCAAAGTGGGCAGTCATCAGCTCAGCCTTTTACTTGTCCTCAGTCACAAGGTTTCCTCCTGCATCCAGTAGAGAATAAAGATTCTCTTTAGATCTTCTTTTACTGTTAACATATTTATAGATCACTTTTTATTATCTTTAATAATGATGGCCAGATTAAGTTCTAGCTGAGCTTTTGGCTTTCTGATTTTCTCCCTACATAACCCTAAAACAACCTTGTACTCTTCCTGAGTTGCCTGCCCCTTCTTCCATAGCTGATAGACTTTTATTCATGAGTTCTGCCCAAAGCTCTGTTTAGCCAGGCCAGTCTTCAACCATGACAGCTCATTTTACACAGGGACAGCTAGTTCCTGTGCCTTGAGGATTTATCTCTTGAGGAATGTCCAGCCTTCCTGGATTCCTCTGTACTTGAGAGCTACTGATGGCAAGGGATGCCATCAACCAGTCTCCTAAAAACGTCGAAGTCTGCCTCTGGAGTCCAAGGATATAGTTCTATTGACCTTCCTCCTTACTTCCCTAAGAATTGAAAACTCCATCTTACGGTCTCTTTGCCCAAGATGGTCACCAGACTTCACATCTCCCACTAGACCTTCTCTGTTCTCAAACACAAGGTCTAGTAAAGAGCCTTCCCTAGTTGGGTTGGTGACCAGTTGTGTTGGGAATTTGTCTTCCACACACTTCAAGAATCTCCAGGACTGCTTCCTGTCTGCTGTATTGTATTTCCAATGGGCATCTATTAAGGTGAAGTCCCCCACAGGAACAAGGGCTAGTGATTCTGAGAACTTACACAGATGCCAGTACACCAATTAATCAACACCCTCATCCTGATTGAGTGTCTATAACAGACCCCTACCATGACATCTGCCTTGTTAGCATTCACCCTGATTCTTACCTACAAGCATTCAAACCTAACATCACTATCATCATCATGCTCAGAATAGTTGAGACCTTCCGTAACATACAGGGCCACACCACTGCGTCTCCTTCTGTGCCTGTACTTTCTGAAAAGCCTATAGCCATCCAACACAGAGGTCCAGTTATGGGATTCATCCCACCATGTTTCTGTAAGGGCAATTATGTCATATTTTTTCTTCTGGATGATAGCTTCAAGCTCTTCCTGCTTATTGCCCATGCTATGTGCATTGACATAGATGCATTTTAGTTGGTGCTCCTTTTTGCATGGGAAGGGTTTAGTCCCTACTTGATCATTCTCAGGCACTGCCGTGAGTCCTGGCTCATTGATAGACCCTGCATCTTCCCTATCACATGGGAACCATGTCCTCTATGACCCCTGAGATAACAGTGGAGCTGGCATAACCTCCCACAAACGTGCCAGGCTTGTCTCCAGTGAGCCTGTTTTTTTCCCTTTCCTCATTTGAATGTAGTTTAAAGCTCTGTCAATGAGCCTGGGCAATAAAATCCTGCAATAAAATCCTTCTCCCCCTTTGGGACAGAGGTACCCCATCTGCTGCCAGCAGGACAGGCATCATGTAGATTGACCCATAGTCAAAAAAACCCACCAAAATCCTGCTGGTGTCACCAGGCTTGAAGCCCATAATTGATCTGCTGGGTCCTACTCTGTCTTTCTGGGTTGGACCCTGCAACTAGGGCAATAGAGGAAAATTAGCTAGTGGGAGAGGTATTTTAAAGTATATGCTGTACAGAACTGTATGTCTTCTGGGTTCACTTCTGTGTAGGCATAGATTTGTTGCTCAGATCTATTTCATTTGCCTTTTGCAGGTTGGTTTTCAGGCATCTCTTTTTATTCCAGTGACTTTACAGAAATCCCCAAAAATATAAACAGACTGAAATTTCCTTCCTGGACAAGCATCAGAAATGAATTATGCTCAGCTCCAGTGAATAACCAGAATTATTGTAGGGATTAAGTTGGCCATGCTGTACATTTTTTTCTTTCCTAGGCCATGCAGTCATGACTTTTGCTGTGAAACTTCTTTAAATTCTCTACTGCTGTTAAGTATGTCTTTCAGGGGAAGTGCTTTTCAGTATTTCAGTGTATTTGCTGCATGACTGATGCAGCCTGATATATCACAACATGACTTGTTCTCAGAAAAAAGCTGAGAAAACAAAAGTGAGTTCCTAGAAGCTAATGCCAAGAAAACCTGTATTAAGGCAAGGAAAAATGCATGCTTTTAAGAATGACTTCTCTGTTCCTCTCTTACTCCCTTTCCACTTAAAGGAAAAATGCTGGCTAATAGAAACTTGGCAAGTAGTAAATTTTCAGATCCTGGTTTTGGAGGCTGTTTTCTAGAGGTCATGAAAAGGAAAAAAAAACAAAACAAAAAACCAGAGGATGTTTGGCTCTTTTATAGGTGGACATTAATGTCTTAATAGTGGAGGAGGGCTAACAGTTAGAAAAATAACTGTGAAAGTTGTAGATTTTAAATGCAGTTGTAGTCTTAGTTGTCTCTTAGAGTGATTTGAAGATTATAAGCATTCATTTGTAGTAGCCTAGCCTTTTATGGTTGTTCCATTAGCATTTGACTTTTTTTCTTCTTTTCTTTTTTTTTTAATCTAGGATTAGTTTTCTAAATTTCTGTTAAGACTGTTCTTCTCCAACTAATAAACTTTGTGGAAGTCAAAAATAAAGCCAAAATATTTTCCCTATAGTGAAATTGAATTATTTGATCATTTAATACATACTTAAGCAAGGAAATACAGACGGGAGCATAATTAGTTTACTGAGGTTGTACACCAAGAAGATGCTGACTAGTTTCAGTAATGAGTTGAGCTCTGCATTTAGCTTGCTAAGAGAGTGAGTTTATCTGAATGCTAATTTGTCCTGTTTTGAGTAATAACAGGGCTGATTCTTTCCAGTGATTTTACTTTTCAGCTCAGTTCTTCTAACTAACTTCACTGTCTGAAGTTAGCATCCTGTTTTCACAGGCAGTGTATGCTTCTGGCCGTGATAACACCCCAGGTTTAGAGATAGTATGAAGGATTGGTGTGCAGACCAAGGCTACTGCTGGATCTTCTGTACTACATTTGGGGAGTGCAGGAAATTAAAGGCCTCACCTTCAGGGAGGAGCAGACAGGACAGGTAACCACAAAACTGCCCAGAGAGGTATTCCAGCCCATATATGTCATATTTCGTATAAAGCTGAGGGATCATGGGGGTCAAGCTCTTGCAGCTTTTTCCTCTCTTCTTCCATGGCTGGCATCCAAGGAGGACTCTGTTTTGCATTCAATCCTTATCCTTGTGTTTCTGAATCCGGTACCAGAATCCAGTTCCTGAACATGGTTCCCCTATACTGCTAGGCAGAGCCTGGGGGTTCCCTTTTGTGCCTACTCCACAGCATCAGTGGTGATGGTAATGTAATTTCCATTGGGTAGATGGGTTTGATACTGTTTTTGTATATGTATGTATATATTCAATTTTTAAATTATTATTTTAATTTTCATTAAAGCTGTTCTATTTTCCTCTTCTAATCAATACATTTCTCTCCCTTACTCCCTCCCCTTTGGAGAGGGAGTGGGGTTAACAGAGAGTATCTCTTGTAAGTCTAAGAGTCTGACCCAACCCTAAACTGTGACATAGAATCATAGAATGTTAGGGATTGGAAGGGAGCTAGAAGATCATCTAATCCAGCCCCCTGTCAGAGCAGGATCACCTAGACCAAATCACACATGCTGGAAACAAATTGGAAGCATTTTTGAAGGTATTTCAAGACCTTAATGTATTTAAGGAAAGAAACTTGAATGCAGTCAATGTTTGATTTCATGTTTAAAACATAGCCTGTGCCCTAGTCCTTTGTATTAAGTACAGCTTTTGTTGGCTTTCTACTCTTAATGTCACAATCAAAAGTGGAAACTAAGACAGGATTCTAGTACAATGATTCATAGATTCATAGATTCATAGATATTAGGGGTTGGAAGGGACCTAGAAGATCATCTAGTCCAACCCCCCTGCCCGAGCAGGATCACCAATGGACCATTAATGGGAAACTGATATATAACACTGTGACTTCAAAGTGAGTTCTATACTATTTTAGCAACTATTTTTAGTTTAGGATGGAAGAGACATGATTCTCCAGTTCTACCAGCATTAAAAAGTAAACTGCTGAAAAGCAGACCTAAAGAGTTGTAGTGTGAATTCAGTAAACAATGCTACTATATGTCTGTCATGTGATTTTATTTTGTACCGCAAAGTGAATATATTTTGTACCACATATTTATACTCCATATTTTGTACCATAGTGTGAATATATAAAATTTATCTTTCTACCAAGAGACAATGAGCACAGGAGACAAATGATCAGGGTTTTTGGTTCTCTTTACTTCAAATGTCCTTTCAGTCTCAAGCCTTCTGTCATTCTGTGATTCCATAGACATTTGTTGTTGGATCCTAAGAGAAACGATTTATTTGGTATTTTAAAAAATTAATATACTTGAACTTTAATAGCAGGAAGTTAAAAAGAAACTCACCAGTGTTTTCTAGTAATGTATTTACCTGAAAAATGTGTAATGTCATAGTTGCCATTGAATTACAGAGGAAGAACAGCAGGAAATGTAGATAAAACTTACCTATAAAGCCTATACTGGAAATATTTTTCAGTTCAATTTCCTTTGTGTGCTGGAATTTGAATACATTATTTACTAGTTAGGGGAATTAAAATAAATTGGCTTAGTATTATTTTATAATCCTTTCTCAAATAATTCATGTGTGTTAATATCCTAAAAGGCATGTGACTCATGGGGAAAAATTAAGTCACCTCTTTCTATGGTTGCAGTTCTTGTTTTATAGGTGTATCTTGTTAGTGAAAGCTGCCAGCTGCCTACTTTCTTAAAGGAGATTTGGTGTACTATTGGCTAATAATTGCCTTGAACTTTATAATAGATTCAGAGTTAATAAGAATAAATCTCAGACTGATATTAGAGACAGGTCCTTAAACTTTTATGCTACAATTGCTGAGTGTCAGCTCTGGGAGTCTTACTGAACTGTGTAAATAAAACAGGATGCATTTGGGCTAAAGTTTAGCCAGTCTAGTGTAAATGACATGGAAAATGTAGCTAACTACGATATAGGTATAAAATGTTATTGTCAGCAACTTTTGAATTGGGAGGATGAAATAAATTGCATGCTGATGTTACGTGGGTGAATTTTTTTAGTGCTTATTAGAAGCCTGGAGAGGAGTCTCACAGCATATGTGTATCAGGTCATGCTAAAAAAAGTCCCACAGATTTGTTTGTTCAGGACATACTTCTCAGCTTGCTGGAGAGATTTTGTGAATTTTAATATCATAAGTAGTGTTTGAAATCTCAGTTTAGGCACTATCTGCATGTCTTATTTTAAGTCATTGTAGATAAATACTCATAGATGCTACCTATATTATTCATTTAAACTACCATTTCAGGATTATCACTTCATTATTTCAATCCTTGTTTTCTTTCATGTCTGCATATCAATTGAGTAAATTGGAAAATGCAAGACTGAGTTGAGTCCTATTAGTTGCATATTCCTTTAACAAGATTATGAGTTTATGATCACTGAGTTCCCTTTTTCTGTTTTGGTTTTTTTTTTTTTGTGTGTGTTTGTTTGTTTTTTCTCTGTGCTAAATTTCATTTAAATACATTAAAAAAATGAAGTCTGAAAAATGTTTTATTTCTCTGATACTCAGAGAATGTAAATTACTGTGATAATGAAAGCTTTTATCTTGAGGCAGAGATCCTATTGACCCTCCAGTATCTGAAGGGGTCCTACATTAAGGCTGGGGAGGGATTTTCTTTGAGGGCTTGTAACGGTAGGACAAGAGTTAATGGCTTTAAACTGGAAGATAGCACATTCAGATCAGAAATTGGGAAGATGTTTGTCACTATGATGGTGGTGGGACAGTGGAACACGTTGACCAGGGAGAATATAGGTGTCCCAGCACTGGATGTGTTCAAGACAAGGTTGGATGAGACTTTAAGCAACCTGGTTGAGTGGAAGGTGACCCTGCATAGGGCAGGGGGATTTGAATTATCTGAACTTTAACATCCCTTCCAACCAAAACCAACCTATGATCATAGAATCATAGAATGATTCTGTGATTCTTCAGTGATTCCGTGATTCTGTGATCCTTAGCACTTCAGGAGCAAGTTTTCTAAACTCACAATATACAAGGTAATTAAGCCAAACAAAATATTATTTGAGAGGAAGATAAAAATAAATAAATTTGGAATATTTTGTGTAATCCCCAAACACAAAGCTCTTCTCTTCCAGAGAGCATTGAATATGAGTTCTGGCTTTGTTTTCCTTCTTTCCTCATGGGACTTGCTGAGGTAGACAGCTATACAACCTATTTCTTTTTATCCCATGTGTGTTGTCTAAGCTTAGCTGATGAACAGCATGACCTGAAATTTATAAAATTAGTATTGAGTTTTTCCAGGAATTAAGTTGTCCCATCCACAGGGAACTTCTTATCCACTACTGGAAAAGATAATGTTGGTTAAGATTGATAGAAGGCTGTCCTCTGCTATCAGAATCCCAGATCTCCAGTGTTGCCTGCATTTTTCTCAGCACAATAGAAGCATTAAAATTTGACAGTGTAAGTCATTTTGGCAGAAATATTCCAGTCGTTGCAAAACATTCGTGTAAGTAGGGTCTGCTTAGCCTTCAGTTTGGACCAGCCAGAGCATTTTATTTGAGAGGTTTTACTTAAAACTGCTGCTCTTCATAGAGCATACAATTCTGTAAGTCCTGCTGATTGGTTCCTGCTCAACCCTAAGGAAGAGTATTGTGTTGTGTTATTATCCGTGTAGTTCTGTTTTGGGTTGGCTGGGATTTCTTTTTGGTAGTTTTAGGAAATGGATTAGAATGAAGATTATGAAGATTTGAGATGGTATCATGGACTCTTTAATTCATATGCTATAGAGTATTTATGAGCAGGGTGGTTATGAAAGAAAATGTGCTTATATCTATATTTCACTTTCAGAAGCATGACTAAAGGCAGGTTAGCAGATACAAACTGAAGGACATCTCTCTGTGGTATCCATGTGTGCCTTAATCTCTTTGCAGAGTATTACAGATGTTCAGTGCTGAATTTAAAATGTTAGAGAGGAAAAGGGTAGAAGCCATATTTTAAAAGGATTTATTTTCTGAACATTGTTTTTATTTTTTTTTCTTCCCTTGACCTTATATCAAGGGAATTTACATTTTTAGTACTTGTTTTTCCTTAAAAAAAAAAAAAATTGGGTTGAAAATTACCTTTAGCTTAATTAGACTTCAAAAGGTATAAAACTGGCCAACCCAGATAAAATAACCTTTAACTCCCTCCCTTCCCTAGTCTCTTTTTTGACCATGAAAAATAAATACAAATTTACCTTTAATTAATTAATTAAGTAATAAATACTAATTTACCTTTCAATTAACAGTGCTTCACTTGTGCACTGAACACCTAACCTGTTCAATTATGGGTCAAAACAATCTAAAAATCACAGAATACATAAGTGTGTAAATCCTTCTTTTTTTGTAGAGTTCATGCTAGCAGGAAAAACTGATGGGATCAGTGGTCCCAAAAGCTGTCTGTGGGTCTGGGTGATGCAAACAGTTTAATACAGCAACTGATTTCCCACGTGGCATGTTGCATGCATGTTGCACACATGTTGAAGGTGAAAACAAGAGGGTATCAGCAGAGGGTCTTCCTGAACAGAAAAGGTATCCCTGACTGGTGAGTTGACCTTAGATGGTCATTATGTGTCCACCAAGCTGCTATATCAATCCCTGTGCTCAAAAGGACAGGGGGAGAAAATGCAAGGAAAAGTTTGTGAACTGAAATAAGGACAGGGTGATCAATCAGCAGTTAATATCATGGGCAATACAGGCTCAACTTTGAGAGAACTAACCTAGATAATTGCCAGTTAATGAGTCTGATAGTGAGTAATCAAAGCAAAACTAAAAGCACCTTCCATCCAGCCCATCTTCCCAGCCTCAACTTCATGCTTGACTTCTACCTCCCACCTGTGAGAAGAAAAAGGGGATGAGGAATAGAAGTTGTGGTTAATTCATAACACTGTTACGTGCTGCTTTTATTTTTTCTTCATGCTCTTCCCTTGTTACAGTGTCATCTCCCATCCATGGGAAAAAGTCCTTCACAAACTTTTTCTAATGTTGGGTCCTTCCCATGGGATGTAGTTCTTAAGGAACATGCTCCACCATGAGTCCTTTATATGGTTTGCAGTTCTACAGGAACAGAGTGCTCCAGTGCAGGTCCCCCATGATGTCATAGATCTTTCAGGAAACCTGCTCCTGTGTGAGCTTTCCATGGTGTCATAGTTTCCTTCAGAGCACATCCACCTAGACTAGCAATTTATACTTCATGTGTTGCAGGGTAATGTGGTCTTCCATGGGCTGCAGAAGTACTACCTGCTTTACCGTGGTCTCCTTGAACTCCAGCAGAATTTCTGCTCTGGTGCCTGGAGCACATAACACCTCTGCTTCTTCACCAACCTTAGTGTCTGCAGGGCTGTTTCTCTTATTTTCTTACACTTACCTCAAAGGTACCGTTACATTGTGGGTTTTTTTCACCCTTTCTTAAATACGTTATCACAGAGGCACTGCCAGCATTGCTGCCTGGGCCCAGCTTTAGCCAGAGGCAGTTCTGTTTTGATGCATATTCCTATATATGTAAATTCCTAGATTTTTGACAGTTTCCAGAGCCCTAACCCATGAGGCTATTTGAACCCATTAATGGACGGAAGAAATAATAGTAGACCTTCATTCCTAAACAGGGCTTTTCTGCAAAAAGTTCGTTTCATGTCAAACTACGTGGAAAATTTTTACTGGTACTTTTATTTTACCTTCCCTGTATTTCAGGTTGGCTTATGTGACAGTAGACACTCAGAAAATCTGAGTCCCTTAGGACATGTTAACTGTGATGCAGTGCCACAGGAGCAAGGTCAAACTGAGTCAAGGCCAAAGCTTGTGTTATGTGATGCGGCACCACTTAGCCTGTAATTGTGATGCTTCTGAGACTTCTGGGAGTTTTCCAGAAAGAAAAAAGAGGTAGCAGCTTTGTGGAATGGATCTCTGACACCCTGATTTAAGCAAAATGTTACAGTCTTTGGTACAAGATAACCCTGTCTTGAATTCTTAATACTTCACTAAAGCATAGTTGACTGAGTCTGAAAGCACTTAACTCACTGAGTTAAGTAGGAGATGAGAAAATGTGTCTGGCAGGAGTGCTCCTTAATTCAGGCTTGGCTGTATGGTGCTTCCTCCAGGCTCACTATGGCAAAAAGAAAATGAAATGCGAATGTGCCATGTAGGCAATTTCACACCTACCCATACCATGTTTTTAGACATCTCTTCCACAAATTATTTCCTTTCTGTTGATTCATCTTCCAGAGAGTTAGTTTATTTTTTCACAAAGATTAACATTGTGCATGTTGTTCCTTCTAGCTGTGCTAAGACCGAGGTTAAAATTCAATAGGTATAGTATTTTGCAAACTTTTCACTTAATAGTCTTCAGTAGATACAGATTTTGCTAATGAACTTTTTGTTTAGAATCTGATTTCCTTTAACCCTTGCATCACTTATTTTAAGTATGCATTTAACAACTTGTCTTTTCTCAAATGTTTTCCTTTATAACTTTTTGGTATGCTGAGGAAGGTACTGAATAGATTACACATGCCACAGCTAGAGCATGAGATTGATTTAGGGACAGAAAGTGGGCCTAGTCTGAAAAATATGAAAGGCTAGTCTGAAAAATATGGTCAGGATTTAGATGACCTGCTTTACCCAGTCTTTTGTTTAAAATATCATTTATAAAAGAATTCCTAATCAATTTCACCTTTTCTCATGACACCTTTGCCAAGACAGGGATCTACTTATATGAATATTAAAATATATACTCCATGATTTATTAAGGAAATATATCAGATATCTTTTTTACATCTTGGAGTGATTATCTTTAATGGGTTGTATTCAATACATATATTAAAATGTGGACTTCTAGCAGAGAAAAACTTCTTGTCCACTTGCAAATACATGTCTTTGTATCTGGGATAGCAGTGGTGGCACATGTGCTAGCACAGCAGTTACACGACCTAGCACAGCAGATAGACCTGCAGCTGCAGCTTGCAGAGCAGATATTCCTTATTTACCAGGAGTAGAGTTCCTAAATTATATCATTAATTAATTTCCTTATTTACTCTAAACACAACAAAATATGGATTGCACTTACTATGCAAAAATAATCATACACCAGGCGTCAGTGAACAGAATTTTTAGTGTAATGTGTATGGAATATAGAGTTTGTATAATAATTCCTCCATGTATGTAGACATAGTATTGGTTTTCAGATTCATGTAGTACAGAAAGATGTACTGAACTGAAACAAAACAAGTAGACAAATGCTTGATCTCTGTAAGTCATTGATAAATTCTCTATATAAAATCCAGGTAAAATTTTTCTATTATATTACATAATTATATGTGCACACGTATAATTATATGGCACTAAATTTCACCTGAAGCAATTGTATTTCTATAGCTTGTTGGTTTTCTTGGTTTTGTCAGAAGAAATTTATGCAAATAATTTACTAATAATTATACTGATATGTAAAGCTAAGTTGACTTAGGCACTACCTAAGCACTTAAAATCTACACAGAGAATATGTTTATGCACCTTATGTGCTGTAAACACAGTGTGTGGAGATCAAAATACTGACACAAAACCATTATAATAGAAAAAAAGATGATAAGGTGTAATTGTATTAGAGTCCATTGCATGAGTTTAAACATTTGGCTTCTTGGATCAGTCAGAATTTCTTTCATGCAGGTTTGTGCAGATGTCTTAAAAAAATAAGTTCTTACTCTGGCACTTGCTTTGCACTTCTTTAAAAGCAAAAAACAACAAAAAAAGAAACAAAAAGCAAACAAAAAAACCCAACAAACAAAAATAGTTGAGAGTGACAGAATTTTAAAAATACTGGTTTTGGTTTAGTGGAAAAGCAGGAGATTTCTGTCAACCTGCCTGTGCTTAATCTGGATATAAAATAAGGCATTTGGAACTCAAGAGAATTAACAGAACACCAGTGCTAGTTCTCTTACTTTTCTGCTCTGTGAAATGTAATATAAGTTCTATTTATATTTGATAATAGGGTGTTGTGACCTTTAGCAAACCTGAGTTCAAGGATGATGAAAGCAGGTATTAAAAGTGGAAGGTTTGCTGCAAATATAGCAAGAAAGACATACACTTTGAAAGCTGATGTTTGCATAAAGGAAGCAAAATGTTACAGTGAAGTTTATTTTATAATTAATTAACATAACGCTAGGGGTAATCATAATTCAAATGACTTGTGTGTTTCCTTTCTAAATGCAGTTTTCTGTTCTTTTTAGTAGTTGATTGCTTTTATCTACCCAACAGCCTTTATGATGATATTTTCCATGCAATACTTGACAAAAATAGATAAGCCTTTATTTTCAGTAGAATCCCCTTTAGATTTGTATATTTTTTTTTTCCCTTTCCATAGGCTGTGGAAATTCATAATTAGTCACAAACCTCAGCTGAGTACCATAGGAGAAATCTTCAGCCTAGACAAATCTCTTCATGTAATCATAAATACATCTGAGTATATTTTTAATGGGTTTTTTTTATTATTTAAAATTATGAGGTCATGCTTTCAGAGGTGGCATACTATTTTATAAACAGGCATGGTACTTCAGTGCCACAGTGAAGTTTTTATTAAATGGGTAAAATAAAAATAGTCTGGGCATCATGGCATTCAGTGGAAAACCTTTATTTGTAAGGGAAGCCATTGCTGTGATTATTCATCATATGGCTCAAAAAATGAGAAGATAACCAGGGAGATTTCTCCCTCTTGCCAGCACTGAAATATGAATCACAAATACAGGACAACTCCACTGGGGAAGCAGCCTGGGAGGTGCCTGGTGCAAAGTGCTGCTTCCAGTAGGGTCAACCATGGGTCAGACTAGGCTGCTCAGGTTGAGGGCCTGAGACCCGATGAGAATGCATAGCCCCTAGGCAACCTGTGCCACTACTTGCTTATCCTCCTGGGAAAAGGTTTCCTTGCAGCCAGTCATAGCCTGTCATATCATGTCATGTTCCAATTGCTGATGGTTGTATATGTGGCCTGTATAGGGTGGTGAGGTGAGCCACTGGAACAAGTTTCCCAGAGGGGTTGTGGATGCCCCGTCCTTGGAATTGTTCCGATACAGGTCGGATAGTGCTCTAAGGAATCTCGTCTAGTGGAAAGTGTCCTTGCATCTGGCAGGGGGATTGGCATGAGATAGTCTTTAAGGTCCCTTCTGATCCAAACCATTCTATGATTCTGTGGTTTTGTAAGTGGAACACATAATCTGTGAACAATTATGAAAGTCCATTATTTATATTATCAAATCCAGCATCTTTTTAACTGGACCTAATGAATCACATGTGTTCAACAAATATGTTAATTTCTGCAATGACATCCACTTCTATGTGGGCATCATTCTCTTGATTATATAAATTGCAATACTTAAAGGGTTATAAATATGATATAAATCGTAATACATACAGGGTTACTGTGTTTCCTGCAGTGAACATATCACAGCTTGATCTGAACATTAACTACACCTAGCAACAGGAATTGACAATTCAAATAGAATTCTTACATGCATTAAGAGGAGGTTTGAAACTAAATAATGTGCAAGTGTTATGTTAGAAATTATTAATTTGGAGCCCCGTGTCCAATTTTACCTGCTTTTCAGAGGGACAAAATGACAGACTTAATAGGATCAGGTAAGACAGATTAGAATGGCTACTGCATGATGAGATTTGCTGCATATGGAAATGGAGATTACAAATAGAGGAAAAAAACCCCAGGATTTGGGTAAAGCATTCAATTGTAAATTCTTATAAAAACAAATGGCTCTTTTTTTTTGTTGTTGTTTTTTTCACCTTGTTGTATAATGAACTGAAATTATTATGGAACAGAATTATTCATCTGTACTTCTGGTCTGTTATAGCCTTTGTCACAGTGGGTCACTGAGATGTA
Organism: Corythornis vintsioides; assembly: GCA_025447755.1. Lineage (NCBI taxonomy): Eukaryota > Metazoa > Chordata > Aves > Coraciiformes > Alcedinidae > Corythornis > Corythornis vintsioides. The sequence continues at coordinate 25,124 of JAOEGS010012642.1, read as the reverse complement.
GTTTCCATAGGGGTATTTTATTTTCAGTATGAACCCATAATGACATTTTGCTGAAGTTTTAAACCAGTAGATTTATCTGGTTTCATTATTATCTATGCTTCATGTCATAAACTGCAGACTGTGGGGTACTTTGAAAAGTTGAGCTTCTCTGAAGTCATTATTTTCCTCTTCTATTTGTCTAAAATTCTCCAAAACCTGTGTATGAGAGCAGATGATCAGGTAAAATAGTACAATAAATTGTGTCCAGCATAGAGTACTGTAGAATGGTAGTGTACATTAAGTGTTTTTTAACAACAGTGTAAGCAGAAATGTAGGTTTTAACTATTATGTCGATGTTGAGATAAGCACCTCTTTTTGGCTACTTATTAGACTTGACAGGGAATCCACTTTTGGTCTCTTGTTTTTTAAAACTTCTGAAATCACTGAGACAATTTATGGCTATTGCCAGCCTCACCTGTCCTGCACCCTCCTGCTGTCCTTCTCATAGAATGTTAGGGTTGGAATGGACCTAGAAGGATCATCCAGTCCAAGCCCCCTGTCAGAGCAGGATCACCTAGACCAAGTCACCCAGGAACAGATCCAGGTGGGTTTTGAGTGTCTCCAGAGATGGAGACTCCACAGCCTCCCTGGGCAGTCTGTACCAGAGCTCTGTCACCCTCACTGTGAAAATGTTTTTCATTGTGTTTCCTTCCTTTCCTCTTCTGTTTCTCAGAAGAGTCTGGCTTTCTCATGCTCTTTGTAGTCACTGGGGACTTCTGTTAGGTGCTGAACCAATCCTGATCCTCTAGCGTCTCCACACAGGGTGAGTACTGCATGACTCACCAGTGACCATGTAGGTGACACTCTACTGAGCTTACTGTGACTTATTGATGTTTTTCTCATGATGGGAAGCCTCAAACTGAACGTGTTCTAGGAAGTGCTGAGTAGAGTCAGGGAAATCCCATCTTTTGATTAAGTGACCAGCCTTCTGTTTATACATCCCAAGATGTGTCAGGCCTTCACTGTCCACTGCTTCATATCTTTCCTAGAGGTGCACTGAAGATTAATGTTTCCACTTGATTTAAGCAATATACATTGCACATCATATACCAACATGGTATTATCTATAGCTGATAAGAAAAATTACCATAGTGAAAATCACATATCCTAAATACAACCCCTTGTTCAAGAGCTTTGTTTCTGTAAGAGTCTCTGAAGTCTGTTGGAGTTTCAGGAGTGTCACTAAGAAAACTTCCCCACAGCTTGAGTTATTGAAAGTAACAACAGAAAATAAAATAATTTGTTTTTGTCAGTCTTGCAACTTTCCAGACAACTATGTGGCAACAGTCACAGCATCTGAAGTAACCTTTTTGTGTAGTAGTTCTGACTGCTGACAAACCAGTACTTCTCTGCCAGAAGCTAACATCTCACCTAAACTATCATTACCTAGTGGTGAAAGGGTAGAAGGGTGGAAATGTTCAATGGCAGTCAAAGGGATGCTTTTTGTTGATATCTCAGATGTTGAGAACTGCATATTGCCTTTTTTTCCCCATGAGGGTATTTATAGCTTATATGCCTCTATTTGAAAGAAAATGCATTTTTTCCTGATCCTATGAAAACATGAATGAATTGAAATAATTACTGAATTTGTGTTCTGACAATTTATCTAGTGAAAAACTGGCATTAAAAAAAGGCAAAAAAAAAAAAAAATCCACAAAAAAATTCCAAACGTGAGAATCTGTGGCTGTTATGGACTGGGGGCATTTTTGGGCTAATGGCAAAAAACCTCAGCTTTAGTTCTTATCCTAGAAATTGTCTGTTAAATAGTATGGAAATCAGTCAGTTGTGCAACTTTTCATTTTTTTCCTCTTGTCATTATTCAAGCTCCTCTACTTTGTATAGCTGGGTTTCTATTTAATTATTAATTTATTTATCTAGTTATTTATTTATTTGTTTGTTTATTTCAAGAGAGAAACTCATTATTTCTGATTTGGGTGCTCTAATTTGCATCTGGTAAATCAGAAAGGTGTAGTACTAGTGTCAGAGAGCTTAATAACAACAACAACAAAAAGAGTGGAACAAACATGCAGAGTTGCTGTAGCAGAGATCTGAGAGGAAGCCAGTCCCACTATTGGGCAAAACCATTTTTATTTATTTATTTTTTTTAAACTCTATTTCTAGCATCAAGAGTTGCTGCATAAAATATCTGAGTAAACTAAGACATTTGTGAGATTCAGTAAAGAAGTTACTATTTCTGTGCTTGGAAGCTAACAATAAAAATGTTGGCCTAAGATGACCTTCACTTTTTGTTGTTCATATGACTCTTTAACACATTTTTTCTTAATGTGATTTTTCTTCTGAACATTAAAATTGTTCCTCTGAATATTAAATACTAACATATTTCAATTCTTTCAGTGTTTATTCTGACGGAAGCTGACTACCACTTCTCTAGTTCTATAAGGATAATAAAGCTCATTACTTACACTGGATTTTTCTATGTTTAAAGCTTTGTAGAGTCATTAATTAAACAGATAACATAACCCTTGTTAGAGCTGGATTCAAAGGATAAATTAAATGCAAGACTTAAAAATAAAAAATGGAAACGTAGTGTTATAGTGTTGGCAAACTCTAATGGTTTCATTATTCTTCTTTTCCCTAGTTTTGATTTAGTTTCCAGAAGTAAAACTGAAATTGTGAAGAATTTAGCAAGCAGAGAATACTTCTAAATGTAGACTGCCAGAACCACCATTCCAAATGACCTTTTATTATTTCTTTTATTGATACTATGATCAAAGTGGTGCAATATCTTGAATTTTTATCTTAACATTAAAGACATTATTTTAATATATTAAATATATGAATGTAGAGTTGTCTATTTTAATCTAATTTTATATCTAGTGCAGTTATCTCATCTTGTGTTAGCATTCCCATATATTGTAGAAAATGTGACATAATTTAAATACAGATTGACATGTCTGAACTGATAGTCATTTGTTCAAAGGCAGTGCACAACTGAGTTACACATTGATAAAGTAGCTTCTGTGTTCCATTTTCATATTTAATTCGATTTCAGTATTTCCATATTTTCTGAATATAATTATGAATTAGTGTTTATAAATGCATATAAACACAGGAAGTGTTTATTTTTCTCTAGTAAAAGATACCTAAATAATTTTCTGTAAACTGGAGAAATCTGGTCTTTAGTAAATTTTCAGGTAATTTTTATGTCTGTGACAGCTTTAAGTAAAATCTAACAAGCATATTGTGTTAAAATTATTTAGCATACATATTTTTAACAGTAAGTGTTCATATGGATAATTTTTTCTCGTTTGAAGGGGAACTGTGATGCATAAATTGTGTTCATATCACATTGCAGTGTTACCATTTTTGAAAATGTTTCATTTAGAAAATAGAACATAATGGGTATTTTGAAGCTCTGATGCTTTTTCTGTGTTGGTAATCCTGATTAAAGCAACCTAAGCAGTAATTTACACAATCTGGAATAGTGCATTGATCCAGTAATCTGTGGTTTAAGGGTCCCTAAGATCTTGTGCACATCTGTATGAAGGAACTGCATAGTTGAACAATCATGTTAGTGGTCTGCAGAGACTTTTTTGTCAGTTTCTGCTAAGCATGGGGTTTTTTTTCGTCAGGGAAAAGGTTTAACAGGATGAGTGAAAAATTTTTGCCTATAACCAAAGCCTCTGTAAGTAACTGAAAAAAAACCCCTTGTAAATGATCTGAGAGATATTTTGCAACCATTAAATAACTCTGTATGACCTATTAAGAAGTTTATTTTATATTGTAAGGAATAAAGATTTCATACTGATAATAGTCTAACAAAAAATAATTGACCAACATTTACAAAATTTATCTCAAATTGTTGAAGTACCTAAATAAAACAAAATGAGGGGAGGGCTGTGTGAAGCTTGAACTGAATTTATATTGGTATTTGTAGTCCCTTTAACTTTAGAGAATCTAGATGCTGAAGGCACATGCTTTAAGTGTAAACTGTAATAATTAGCAGATAGCACCTTTAAATTAGTTAATGTATTAGCATCTATTTAACTGATGGTGCTGTTTGGGAAAAAAAAATAATGTGCTGTTATTGCTGTTCTTCATCTCATGCAGATACAAAATGTAAAAGATATTTAAAATACTTCTTGCACTAAGTGATACAGTAGGAGATAGTTGATGAGGTACTTGAAAATGTCAGTCTTGAATTAGCATATGTGGCTTTTTTAAGGCAATGTTGTGACAATTTCAATCTTGAAAGCTTAAGTTCCTTGTGCAGTTTAAAGAAAAAAAAGCAAACCACCACCACCAAAAAAAAAAAATTCCACAAAAAAACAAACAACAAAACACCCACCAAAAAATCCACTTGGAAAAAAAATATCAGATGGATTGATTAAGTCTGCTTATTCACTTTGAGCAAAGTTTTGTGGTCATTATAAAACAAGAAACTTATGATGGAAGTCTGAAGAGCATCTGTCACAGACAGCAAAGTCTGAGAAATATTTTGCTATAGTAGATGCAGAAAGATAAGGAAGATCTAGTGGGAGGTTTTGACTAAACCTCTGTAATATATATTCATTAGTTATGGGAAAGCAGGAAGCTGTCTGATAAAAATGATGAGTTGGAGTTAGGCATTTCAGTGTTTTATATGCCACTATCTGAAGCCATAAAAGGCAAAACTATGGTTTTCATGTTTTATGATTATCTGCTGATTCTGAGGTTTTCTTTAACTTCATAGTACCTGGTAATGTCAATAGCTTCTGTGGCTGGAAAAAAAATAAATTATGTGTTTTCAGATGTAATGTAGAGATTTTTTTTCTCTATCTGAGGATGAGTTTTGCTGTGGACAAGGACCTAGATCAATACCTGGATCAACATGTACATATGTGCCTAAACAGTGTCGAGCATGTTGTCTCTGTTTCAATTCCTTAGCAGAGTGGAACGGAGTTCTCAGAGCTGTTACCCTGGGAAGGACACCTACATGCCTGAGACAGCCTTTCTCTAACCATTGAGCATATGTAGTGGAGAATATAAAATAATCAGCAACTTTCATGGCCTTTAGAGTATCTGAATTGTTCGGGTTTTTTTTCACAATTCCAAGTAGTTCTCATTAAATCCCTCAGTGGTGTAAAGATGACTTGTGTTGCTGAACAAAATAATAAATGAATAACTGAAATTGCCATTTTCCTCACCCCTCTATTAATAAGAAAGTACTTAGCAGTTAACAGCAACTTCTGTTGTATTAAATATGTACTTGCATTTTGGTGTTGGAGAAACAAAGGTAAGGTGGCTGATTAGAAATTCAGTGAAGTCAATTAGGCTGTTCTTGGGTTTTTGTGACATAGGCAAGACAAACACTTTTTCAAAGACGTAATTTAACAAGATTTCAGATGTCTCAGTTCTCCTCTTAGCTGTCTTCTTCCCATGAAATAGAGAAAGTCCTATGAGTGGTTCAGATTCTGCTCTGAATGGCAGATTTTTTTTTTGTTTTTTTTTCACCTCTATGGGGAATCCAGAAATTAACAACAGCACCAGGTATTTGAGTGCAAGACCTGAGAAATAAGCCCTAGAAGCCAGGAATTCAAATACCCTTTTTTTTTTTTAAATCAGTCTAGTGAAGTCCTAACAAAGTTACTGTGTTCACCTAATATATACAAGGCACAGGGAAGGTTGATCTAAACATCTTCAGTAATTTAATGCAACAACCCTTTCTTTCCTGATCAAAAACTTCATCCTTTCACCACAGAGAACTTGTTTTTGCATAGGAGAACTGACCCATTGCCCAAGATAAGATACAAAGCAACGTAAATTGCTTTGAGAACCTTTTCAGCTTCCACATGCTTAGCTGATAAGAGCCCTAGTACGAACAGATGCTCTAACAGATGTCTTACTTCTCAGAAACAAGGAAGTTGATGATTTAAAGGTTTCTTGAGTGGCAAATATAACTGGTAGAAGATGTAGAGCGTGTAATGGAATACTGTGTTACCTGATTGCTGTTTATACCCATCTAGATTGCACTTTCAGATTAGTCATTGCCAGAAAATAGGTGATGGACATAATTAGAAGGAGGTTAGCAGAAATGAAATGCAAACCAAATACTCTTATTATTATTTGTGATGCAGAGGCAATAGGAAAGATAACCTTTCTTGTGTACAGGGCAGCCTTACATAACGTACTGCTGGTAAGGAGCAGAAACAGTTTATGGAAGGCAGGTTTGAAATAACTGATTTTACTGTACTGAAGTCTGCAGAACTGGATTGAAGGCCAGTATAAGCAATTCCCCATCATAATAAAACTTCAGAAGAGGGTGCAACCTACAGGGCAGGATTGCTACTTAAATTATGGTCTGACTGCTTTTGACCTCTTTCAAGCATAATCGCTCAAAAATAAGCCTTTTTATTGTTGTTGGCTTGGTTTGGGTTTTTTTTTTGTGTTTGTGTTTGGCTTTTTTTTTTTTTTTTAATGAGAAAGTAAATGTTTCTGCTTCATGAAGTAAATAGCTTGCAAGACTTAAAGAACCCACATTCATAGAACCATAGAAATATTGGGTTGAAAAGGATCTATAGAGGTCATCTAGTCCAACCCCCCTGCTGAGGACTGTCATAATTTTTTATGTCCACTTTGAGATCCTGCCCAGCACAGACCATGGGGATACCAGGCAGTCCTCCTCTATTTTAACCAGTGGTGAAGACTGTTATTTTGAATTCTGTCAGCTGTTGTACAAAAAGCTGGAAAAATCACTCTGAGCACATGAGAGCTGACATTGTAATGGCCTTTTTTTTTAAACAGTTTGTGGAGTTTGTTGTAATGGTATAGGATCTTGGGCTGTTGTTTCAATCTGCAGACTTGCTGATAATGACAATCAGTTAATCAAAGCCCCTTGATCTGTTTTTTCACAATTGAATCCCTCGTAAAATGTTTTAAATTGTTATTTCAAAATAGGCAAAGCACAAGCTGCTGTTTTAAGAAAATAATTAAGTGAAAGTGGAGACTAATTTTTTGTTAGAATAAATGAATGACAATGTCACGTTTTGCAGTGAACAGATGTGATGAACATTTAGAGAACTGTCATCATGTTGGATTTTTGCACCTTCAACTGACTTTTATGAATTTAATATATATTTTTTAAAATTGCTGCTTTCTTATGGCAATTTAATTACATGGTGATGTTTTTTAGTACAA
>JAOEGS010012642.1:0-13092 GCA_025447755.1 Corythornis vintsioides | reverse complement strand
AAGAATTTAGCTTTCCAGTCATAAAATTCAAAGGCAAATTGAGATGATCCTTTTGCCTTTCTAAATTCTAAAGAGGGATCAAAATCATGTTTTACATGAATATATCAAATTATGCAGATTGCACAATACTCCCAGTTATTCTGCTTCAGTGTTCCCTTATCCTTACCCTTACAAAGGTTTTTTAATGGTGTCCTCTTTGTTGCATTTTATTTTTTTTCTACTTATTTGATATTTAAAAGACTTGTTCACTCTAGTTTTAATTAAAGACTGAATTGGCCTCTCCATAGGTAAGGATGGAAGTACACTGGCAATGAAGATTCTATGCCACATCTTCTATCTGTGTCAGACTTTTACTGGGCAGAAATATAATGTTTCTGGATCTGTCAGTCATGCATCTTTCAGAGGTAATGAAATGCAAGAGACCTTCTTCTGAATTAGGTCCTATTCCTAGGGTAATCCCACTTTTGAAATTATCCTGCTGTGGCAGAAGTGCCGTATTTCTCTTGTAAGATGGAGTAGCAAACTTTTCCTTCCTGTTGCTATGTTAAGCTACTGTAGCTTGATATATTCTTAAATATTTCAACATACTTTGTAATATATAGACAGATACACCAGAGGGATGTATCTCCACTAGATGTTTCTTTTGATGTGTCCTAACCTGTGGTTTTTTTTTTTTTTACTGATTAAAAAAAAATAAAATATATATATATTATCAGATTTATTTCTAAAAAATTATGGGACCTGATTGCAGTCTGTGAAAAGATCAAGTCTCTATCATTAATTTTATATGTGGTTTTTTTTTTTCATTTTGTTAATTAAAAAATCTCAGAAATCAGGAAAATACAAAAATGAAGAATAGTACTTCACATTAAGCACAATTGTTTTGAGACAGCATGTAGTGAATGATTGCATAGGATTTAGAAAAAATACTTGTATAGAATTAAAAAAAAATGAACAAGCATGATTTAAATTTTTGGTAGCTGTGACTGTTCTTGGAAGAATTCTTATTCTCCCTAACAATCTCAGAAGATGTATGCATTGTTTTTTCAGGATGTCAGTCTTCTCTGGAGTTTAAAATGTAATATTCTGATAATGTCATTGTGAACGTTATGTATACAGACATGCAAGGAAACGACGTTCTAAGTAGCAGCACCAAAAGGTTTATGTCCTGCTTCCTGCGTAATTAATAAGCACAACATCTTCAACAAGAATGGGAATTTCAGGTGTGGCCTCTGAAGCTCAGATTGATTTCTGGACAGATTAACCCACATCACAGACCTGCTGCTGGTGTGTATATTAATCAGTCCTGGCACCAGACCCCTTGCTTCTCTGTGTGCTCAGGAGCATTTCACAAAGCACAGTCATTGTGCTCTGTGTGCGGCTACTTGGCAAAAATTCTTCTCCGTGCCTGCTAAACTGTTGTCTGAACTGAGCATAATGCAACTCAGGCAGTATTTTTTGACACTGTGGGAGTATGCCAGCTACACAGCAGATCATGAAACTCCCATGCTTGGAAGGGGTGTTCCTGTCCCCTTCTGTTTCAAATTAAAACAAAGTCAGCCAAATGAAAAATAGGTTTTATGTCACTGTTTCAGCCCATGGAGCACACTTCCGTCTTTTCATTGTGAACTCTTTCAGCTGTCCTGCTGTGATCCTGTACTTCCTGTGACCCCCTAAGTAAGATCTTTCTACCCATCTGCCCTGCTTCACATCTGGTGCTCCATCCTTTACAGTCTCTGAATTTAACCAAGAATCTCCTGATTGTTTTGAATTTTTTTTTTCATTGAATCTTCTAAAGCCCTCTGCATATAGGCAATGTAAATCTGCACTTAACCAGGTCAGACAAGATAAAATGTTATTATTTCTCTTGTCTTGAAATTTGCAGCTGGATTCAAGTGTCTATGAGGTGTTTTCAGGAAACAAGTATTTCTGAGGATTAATGCAGAAATTGTTTTAACTCTAATCTGCTTGCCAGTGTAATCTCAGCAAAAGACAGAATATCATGGTATTCTAGGGAACAATTTCAGTTAGTATAACTTACTATGTATAAAAAATAATGAATATAGAGCAGAGAAACAAATTTATCTGATAGAGCATGGCTGCATATAAAAATTTCTTGTTTATTTAGCACTGTAGTGTCTTTAAGCATTGATGAAAGCTTGTTGCACCTAGGCTGTGAGGTAGCTGAGGTGGTGTTCTCTGTAAATAACTGGAGATTGCTAGATGAATCTTTTGCATCTTGCTTTGAAAATACCGTATTCCTGCATAGATTTCCTAGTAACTTCATTGCATTTGGTCCATGTTTTGGTCCAGTGAGACCTTCTGTAAAATATAAGTATTTATCCTTTTGCTAAAACTCCTGTGCACTTCCATATAACTGGTGAAGGCAAAAATATTTTTTTTTTTACAGCAGACCTAAGCCACATAACTGAACAGCCTCATATGGTCAGTTCTTCCAGTTTGATAATGACTGGAAAGGGTCTTTGGAGATCATCTCCTCCAATTTACCTCACAGAGCAGGTTCACCTAAGACAAGTTGCACAGGAATGCATCCAGGCAGGTTTTGAAAGTCTCCAGAGAAGAAGAGTCCACAACATCTCTGGGCAGGCTGTTTCAGTGCTCCAATAACCTCAAAGTAGAGATTATTTTCTTCATGTTCAGATGTAACTTCCTGTGTTCTGCCTGTTGCCCCTTGTCTTCTCACTAGGCACCACTAAAAACAATCTGGCCCCACTAGTTACAGGCCTCCAACTAGACTCTGTGACACTGAACACAACTCTCTGAACTCTATCATTCAGCCAGTTCTTAATACACCTCACTGCCAACTGACCTAACCACACTTCCTAAACTTCCCTCTGAGGATGGGAGACCATGTCAAAAGCCTTGCTGAAGTTAAGGTAGACAGCATACACTACTCTCTCATATCCAGACAGTCACACCATCACAGAAGGCTATCATATTATTTAAGCATGATTTCTCCTTGGTGAATCCATGATGACTACTCCTGATAAAAATATTTTCCTCCCCTCCTAAGAGATTACGTTCAGAAGTAGCTGTTCCATCACCTTTCCAGGGACGTAGAAGAGACTGACTGGCCTGCAATTTCCTGGGTCATCTTTCTTGCCTTTTTTAAGGATTGGAGTGACTTTGGCTTTCCTCCACTTCTCAGGCACCTCTTCTGTTCTCCGTGACCTGTCAAAGATGATGGAGAGTGCTTTAGCAGTAACATCAGCCAGCTCCCTCAGCACTGATGGGTACATCCAATTAGGGCCTGTTGCTTATCTGCCAGTTGCTGGAGGAGGAGAAAGAGCGAGGAAGAGACGATTTTCTTCACCAAGATGCCAAGAAGCCTTTATTTATTAATTTACAGCTCTTTTTACACCCTTTTAACCTCAAGGTAATTGGACAAGAAGCCAGCCGCCCCCTGGGGTGATTGGCTGGGGTGCCACAACACCCACAGTCAAAACATCTCTCTACCGTTTTACAAACAGCTGCCACCAGGGTCACATCTGGTGTGAGTCTTTGCGATCCCACAAGAAGGAAAATTCCATGCAGTACTATTTTAACATACACCAGCCCATGGATTATGAGTGTCCAGCCTGCCTAAATGATCTCTAACTCAATCTTCATCAACCAAGGGGAAGTTTTCCTTTCTCTAGGCTTTCTCTTTTATCTCCAGGTTGTGGCTTGTGGTGTTTCTAATGGCCACATGCAAGAGTGACAGTGGGTAGTAGCTGGTGCTCTTAACAAGTTGTGGCACCCTCCTGGCAGTGTGTCAGACATTAGCTTGCAGATGGCAGCAAACTTCTTGTGGCTTCCTGTGAGGTTGATAGGTGAATGACTCAGTGTCCTTTAAGGAAGAGTCCCCAGTATGAGCACTCATAGTTACTTTTTACAGCATCCATTTCATGCTTGGGGCAGTTTCTCCATTCCGTCTGTGCTCATGTGTTTTACACATATTAAGGCTTCCTGTCTGTTTTTGGGGGTGATGCTGGAGGATGGAGTCTGGAGTCCTGATTTTTAGGTTGCATCCAAGATGCCTTATTCTGAGTAGCATCCCTTACAGGAACATGGTTAGGAAACGTATCTGTCTGTCTCGTCTCCTCTAATATTGCACAGCCTTTTATCTTTCTTGCAACTTGACCACCTGTTGTAAGAGATGATAAAGCTGCCACACCTTTTGCTGGTACTTAACTTTTCACCGGGAGAATGTTATGGCACTCGCTGCAATCTCCCGCCAAAATTGAGGTCTGCTTCATTAACATTTCAGCTTTCTTAGGGGCTTTTCTGATAGATGTAACAACCCAGACAGGGCAGTCCAGGGGGTTGTAGAGGTTTCAAAATCCCTTTGGGCTAAATTAAGGTGAAAGAACAGCAAACATTTTTTTTTTAAAATGATTTCTTTGTGACAGAAGTAAACTGAACTTGGAAGGTATAAAAGTGGGTGGTGCAGGTTCTCTTGAAACATCTGTAAGAAAAAAGGCAAAGAGAAGAAATAAGAGAAAGCTAGATATCAACACTCTTGGATCCTGCATTTCCTAACTAAGGAGGATGATACATGCGGAAAAAGCCAGGAGTTAGTGCATCCTTTTGTCTTTCCCATACATTATACCTGGTACTCTGGCACAGAAGCAAATTAGGTTTGTTTTGACATGGTTTACTATTTCTCACCTTACTGTTGTTTTGTCTGTGTTTACAAGTGTTGGGTTTCTTCCATTAGTTTTTTTCTAGGAATCAAAGGGTTTTCAGTAATTCTTTGGATTGCTGTTCTGTATATCCTTATTGCATCCCTACAAACCCTGACCAGTCAATTTTTTCCAAGTGCTGCAAATTCATTCTTCCACTTGAGAGTTTTCAGCAGCAACTTGCTCATCCTTGCTGGTCTCCTGCCTCCTCTACTTGATTTTTTTACTTGAAGGAATGCACCTGTCATATGTTGCAATATTATTTATTTCTGGTCAAGAAAGATTAGGTGTAATCCTTGAAAGGCAAGACACCAGGGTCACACTTTTCCCAGCAGAAACAAATTGTGTGTTATATATGGTTGTCCACTATTTTTGGCAGTAAATGTTACTTACCCAGACATCTGTTAGATTATTTATTTTGTCACTTCAGTTCATGCTGAGAATTTTTTTGAGGTGAAATGGCTGATGTTTAATGTCAAGGATCAAAACAAAACACAACACAGAAAACAACACAGAATAAGAAATTACAAACCGGACCAAACATCTCGGAATCATTAAGCCTGTAGAGAAGTCATGAAGTGTGTGATTACATGTATGTATATTGAGCTGCACAAGTCAGGTGTTTCATGGATAGTTAATCTTTTAAAATAAGGATCTAGTTGGTTGTTAAATAGTTGTGTTAAATATATGTGATTGTTTCACCCTTAAGCTGAAAATATAACCATATAAGTGGAAGGTAGGTTTTCTGCATTTAAAATATTTTTCTGTAAAGCCAGCACCCTTGTATCCAGATTGACACATAATTCTTCAAAAGTTTTTTTTTTTTTTAGCAAAAAGTGGAAGCTGACACCAGCTCATTAAGCAGCTTCATGTCAATGATGGTACCTGAGTAAATGCTGTCTGATAATCTATTCTGTAGCAGTTTGCATTCTGAGCCTATGAACTGTTAGAATCAGGCCAAAGACCTACAATTAAGATGATAAATTTCCAGGCTCTCTGTCATCCAGGTAGTTAAGAGGTTTGGCTTCAGTTTTTCTGCTTCATGCCTATACACTGTCATATTGTTGAAGTCAACGAAATCTCTTACAGTTTTACAAACATAAATCAGTTTCCAAGAAACTAAAAGAAAACAGCAGGTTTTCTTAGAGGGACTGAAAACTTATTCATGATTTTAATTTCAGAAAAATGCAAGATTCCAAATTTATTTCAGGTCTGCAACTAAGCACTATTACTGAAAACAAATCTTGCTGATTAATTAATGTGTACTGTTTAATATATAAAGCATATAAAAACATGTAAAACATATAATAAGCATGCCTGCATCCTACAAAAAGAAAGAAGAAAAAGAGTAGATTTAGCTAATCAGGCAGCACAATTTTGAATATTCCTTGCAACACTTCTTTTTCTCCAAACTTATTTTAAAGAGATTAATCTAATTCTTAGGTATACTTATCTACAATGCTGTCATTTTGTCATGTATTAAGTAACTAATAATTTGGGGGTTTTTCCTCCAAAATCATAGCTTACATGTAAAGGTGAAATGTGAAGGTTAAAATAATTACAGATTAATGTCTTAAAGACCAGCTAAATGACAAGCTCTGGACGTACTGACTGCTTTCGACTCTGTTCTTTTACTCTAAATTCTGACATATTACCTTAAAAAAAAGTAGCCATAATTGAAAGAGGGCAAGAGGGGTAATAATTGTTAATGTAAATTTCCTTAAGAAATTGTGAGAGACTGAATTAATCTCATTGGTGTTTGAAGCAAATTGTACTGCTTTTGCTAGACAAAAATGGAAGAAATGTAGATCTTCAGTGTAAAAAAAAAAAGCCAAATCCTACAAGTAGCTTCTCCTTATTAAGTTGTATATACTCCCTGTGACCTTATAGTCATTCAAGTATGTACGACATTTAAAGTTGGAAATGTTTCTGTGTATCTGCATGATGCACACTCTTCTGTAGGAAGCCAAAACAGTCTTTTTCAAGTGATATTTTCAGCATAACTATTACAATTCTTATTTGGAAAAATACTGTGTCCTAAAGTAATTTTGGAATTATGATTAAGCTGCTTGTTGCATGCAAATTAAATAGCTCTTCTTTATAAGAGGTTCAGTGTCTGTATAAAATATCAGAAACCATTATTGTTTAGTAATAATACATTTAGATGTCTATCCAAGTCAGAGCACTCACACTTTCTCCATCTGACACAGAAGACTGATGAGTTTGCTTGTGTGAGAAGCTTTTGAGTTAAGCAAATCACATAATGAGGAAACTCAGTTACTACTCTCTATCTGGAAAAATACGTCTTTCGTCCTTGTGAGTGTGCTAAGCTTCCTGGGCACTGAAGCGTTATAGTTTCTTGCTTTTTCTGTGACGTTATTCTCCAGATTAAGCTGAAGCTCACTGCTGAGATGAGAGAACAGTTTCTGTTGTGTGTGGTCTCAGATCATAAGAGAAAGGTTAGGAGAGCTTGCAAATGCCGAAGATGTGGAAGGTGAAAGCAGTGAACTGAATAGTCTGGTTGGATCTGAGGTTCCCACATGTGTACCATCTGATTAGTGCATTTATGAGACAGAGGAGAGAATTTTAGCTGCAAATTCTAGTTTGAATAACTTGAAGGCATACACCTTCACAGTAGGGCAAGACTTCATTGTCTCCCACTGTTTTTATGGGCAGCATTGCCAGTTCCACAGGACGGAAGAGCTGTACAGAATCACCAAGACAAAAAAAAAACCAAACCAACACACACACACAAACCCCAAAACATCAACAACAACAACAAAACCCCAAACAACAACAACAAATCAATAATAATAATAATAATAATAAACAAATAAACAAAAACCAAAATGCATTGACAAATTGTTTATAGTTTAAAATGCAACATCATGTAAATTATTCTGGTTTTATTCTACTGTCTAAAAAGCTTCTTGTATTGCACAAACTTTAGTTTGGATTTCAAGCAGGTGCAAATCCCACCCAAGTTTTATGTAACCAATTTATTAACTATGGAGATGGTTCTAAAAGGCTGAGCTGCATGTTACCGTGGAGACCTTGTTAGCAACTTTATACTTAATGCTGGCTTGGGTACATCCATGTGAGCTGCAGTTGCAGCAGTTATTGCAGGGAAGGATACCCTGAGGGAAAGATGATGGGATTTTTCATTTTCTCTTAATCTTAAGTGCAGTTTTATCCGGTTTCTTAATGAACAGTGATAGAATCGTTTAGCTTCAGCTCTCCCTAGGCTGGGGGGGGAAGTGTATTTTCTAACAGTATTTGTGTCCTTACATATTCTGGAATTCCACCTGAAAAGGTTTTCCTGCTCTCTGTGACAAGCTGCTGTTGTCACCTTCCCTCTGTATCTCTGGTAATGTGCTTTCCTGCATATACCTGGGCTGCCACAGCTGGTGCTGATGAAGAATATTGCTTATTGCTCCATTTTGTAGCCACTGCCCAGAGTCATATGCCTGATTTCAAGACTGGAAGCAGTCATACTGGCTCATGTTCACAGACACTATTCCTAGCTGTAGGAGCCTGCCTAAGAGCCTCTCTGAATTATAGCCTAATATGTATATAGGGAAGAAAGTGACCTATTTTGACCCTCCAGAGGATACTCCCAACCTTTTCACTAGGACTGTTCTTTGCTTCTTAAAGAAAAAGTTGGCTTAGACTGCCTGCAGTTGAATAAAGAAGGGATGTTTTCTTCCTTTATATGTAGATAGGTCTTATCTGCAAACTCTTGAACAACTTTTAAAGACATTTGAAATGCACAGCTAGTAATGACTGTTCAAAAGGTGCAATCACTGCTGTATTTGCATGGTGAGGGAGGGAGACCCTACTTAGACTGTTACTGGTTTTCTATGTTTCCAAACAGCTTTGGACCTATCAGTTGGTTGTGTATGTGTCCGCAGTCCCTTGGTATTATTTCCATTATCTGTCTATTGATGGTATGGATTATTTCAGGCTCATTTTCAGTGGTCTGTTACTTCATTTTGCATAGGAATTTGATAAATGGCAGATTTTCTGCAGGTTGGGTAGTTGTTCTTTGTTCCCTTTTCTGACCCTAAGAAAAACGGTTTTCCCTGTTCCAAGGTTTTCAAAGACTTTAACTGATGCTGAGGGTGTTGCTTCCAGCCATAAGATCTCTATTGTCACACTCTACCTTATCTTACCATACAATGTCAATACTCCTTTGCACTCCATTTTCATCCTGTGTCCCTGCTTTTGAGGCTGTTGTCACACGTACCTTTTTTGTTTTCTTGTTTTTGCTCATGTCATCATAATGACAGGGTCATAAGTATTTAATTCTGTGCAATCATAACTGCTTGTTACTGCTAACTATCTAAAAATTTATGTTCGTAACATAATTATTGAAAACTAATTACAAGTAAAACACAATAGACAGTAGGCATCTATGCTTTCACAGCTAAACCAGATTAAAAAATCCCTACAGAAACCTTGACATACTCAAAGCTTGACAAGTCCCAAGGCCTTTAAGAGTCAGTAAGAAATCTATTACTAGCAATGGTGATACTGTAGTCACAAGGCTACAAAGCAACAATACAAAGCATATGCAATGCATATTTCATATGATGAGTAATTTGTTGTATAACAGTCTTAAAAAAATTCTTAGCAGGCAAGAGAACTTTTAAATTACTATGGAAGCTGACTCTGAAGCAACTAAAAAACATGACAGAGATAGGGTAGTAAGAGAAAGGCTCAAAAACTCTCTGCCATTTTCCAGCTTGCAACCAAATGTCAAAGGCAACAGAGGAGATAAGCATCATCAAAGTGTTTTTATTTAACAGCGCCCCCCCCCCCCAATCTGATATAAAAAAGTACATCTGAAAAGGTTTATTAATATTGTGTCAAAAGCAGACAACCAAAACAGAAGTAAAGAATAGAAAACTGAACAAAGAGAGACTAGAAATGCTTGATGGCAGGACAGAAGAGCTTGGGGTGTGTGTCACGAGTTTCAAGCTGGATTTTAGGACAAGTTTCAGAAAAAGCAAGGAATTAATCAGGCACAAAAGCACATATCTGGTGAATCATCTATACCTGCTGGACCTTAAATATTGAGAAGTTTGGGAGCTTCAAAGCTACAACAACACAAGTGAAGACTTCATTTAAATATTCTTTAGTCACTTTGCTTCCATTTTTATAAATGCAGCTTAAGTTAGAACTTCGTGGAATTTTTTGTTTTTGCTCTTCACTTTCTCTGGAAGTGCTGATGAGTCTAAGTGTGTTCATTATGAGTGCTCTTTAAAGTATATGGAGAGCAGAATTGTTTGCTGCAGTGTTGAAGTATGAAATATGAGAGTAGTGTTCCTAAGAATTCAAGAAGAGTTATGTCCTGCAGTGTCTTTTGTACTGTGTTCAGATGGCACAGAGAAAGCCTTGCAGTCATAAGAAAGCCTCAAGTGTCATACTCATATTATTCCTACATTTTTCTAATCCTAAATAGCCCTATCTTTTTAATACCCTAGAGGGATTAAAAATATTGATGATGGATTTATATGTATATCTTCATCCTTGGTCACTTTCAGCATCTTAATCTTCCTTACGGTATTGGTAATATTTTCAGCTGCAGTCTTTTCCCAAGTGTGTTAAACCAAAATTAAATTACTAGGTCTCTAGTGGAAGTAATCTTAAGTGTGTCTTGTGCAATTGTAAACGTAATTTCTCTTTATGTACTGAAAAATACAGATGCTGTTATGACTCTAGGGGGAAGAAGAACTGGAGGCCTTGGAAAGAAAAGATTAGAGGTGTCATAGGAATGAGCAGGACATTCCTGTTGAGTAGCTGGGAAATATTTTATGCTTCTTAGGCTAAGTTAATTTGATGTAAAATAACAAATGCATCTTTGTTTTAAGGTTCCCTGAAGTTCAGAATAGATAATGGTATCATAGAAATGAAAGCTGTGCTTTATAGAATACTGTTTTCTATTTTTTATATGCATGTGTACTCCTGAAATTTTCACTTTCTCAGGTAGTAGGTTTAATTTGCTTTCTTGATGATGAATACAAGCCCTCAAGATGTTGTGTGGAGTTTTTTCTACCTTTCCTTCATAACCAGGATTTCTACACCTGTGATAAAACCTGAATCTTATTTCACCATCTGTGAGATAGAGAAGTTGTGAATTGTTTTCCTGCTACTGTATCTCTAACCCTATGTTTTGTTCCCTCTTTTTATTTTATTTTTTTTTAATTAAGAAGACCAGATTTTTCTTTCTTAAATCAATACAACCATTTTAAAATAGTGTCCTCGAGCATATAAGACATATTGTTAAAATTATTGTTCCCTGAGAGCTTTCCAGTGAAACCACACTTTCCGTAAAATAGGGCATGCCTGGATTGGGAGGTGCTCTATAATTACAGGATAACCCTGCGTTCAGTAGTACATTAACTTTTCATTTACAGTATAACACTGGATCAACTAACAAACATGGGAAAAAGCATATCGCCATGGGCTAGAGAATGAAAGGTGAACGAACCACACGCTTCTTCTTTACCTGCAGATGGGACTCAGCTAAACAGATTGCTTTAAGGGAGTCACATTTTAGCCCAAGTGTAAATGGGGCAGATGTACTTATTCAAGACAGTTGGTACTACTTAAAAATAAAACTCGCACCTCTCATATCTGAAAAAGTCTAACCCACAATCCTGAGTTTTGACATGTCTGTGGTCTCTAAGTTACCTGATGTCCTGTGAATTAAGTCTTAGTTTGTATCCCCAAACAATTAAGACAATGATGAAACTGTCTTGTCCATATATGTGGGTCCTTTTAAGGAGGTGCAGGACATTAGGTGTGGGTTTGAAGAATCTAATATAGTAAACAAATTACATTAGTGAAATGCAGTAATTGATAGGTATACTGCTAGTGGAGGGAAGCCCAAAGTCTCCTGCCTTCTTCCTTTACCAATAGAATGAATTGTGGATGTTTTGTAGTTGATTCAACATGGGTTTCTACAGACTGAACTCTTTTGTTCTGACTTCTCAGTGCTTTTGAAACGCCAGTATGAAGGGTTTTGCTGTTTTGACTCATGGTTTTCTTCAGTAAAAACAGGAAACACAATCAGATCACAATATATATTTATTTTTAAAGGGTTTATTTTATTTAGAAACTTCCTTAAAATATTAATATGTGGACAGGGTTGGAGTATGTTTAAAAAAAACTAGGAGAATAATACTGAAACTAACATTTATTGTATGATTAGAGAAATATTTAGGTTTCTGAGATTCTGGCTATAAGTACACAATTTATTAAAAAAAAAAAAAACCAGAGAGTAATAACAATTAAGGTTTCCTTGTCTAAGTTCAGTAAGAAAAAGACTTGTCAGTCTTGCTGTAAGATCAAATACAGGCTCTGAAGTCAAAAGGCTGGTAGCTCTTAGCCTTTCTCGGGAATTCCTGTGAATTCTCCTACAATTTTTCATTGTTAATTATCCAGAGTTTAAGATAAATGTGACAGAAATTGCTTATAGAATCTTGGAAACCATATATTAAATAAATTATATTTAAATGATGTGGGATCTGAGAATATGTGTAACAATTTTCTTAAATATCTTCAAATGTAATTTAAACTTAAGTACCATTGCGTACAAACTGTTCTGGGTGGTATGGTTAACTGAGAGTTCAACACATCAGGGATTTCTAGGTTAAAGTTTTAAGGGAATTCAGTGAAATAACAGATCACTCAATATTACAGAAATAAACTTTGAGAGTCTATCGTGCAGGTTTTATATGTCCATGATACAAGTGTTTTTTCTTGAGTGTGTCAGTATCAGCAAATTGGGAATGACAGAAAATGGTAAATTAGAAGTGCCATACCATGAAGCTGCCACAGTAGTCATAAACCTTCTGCCCCAAAATCAGCATCTACCAAGGGAGGCTATCAAAATATAAAATGGGATAATAATCTAGTTGCAATGAAAAGCCAAATAATTTTTGGAAGGCTAATTATGTTGAATACTCTGCATTTCACATTTGGCTTATATCAACTGAAAAAAAACCCCAACAAACCAGCATGTGTTTTTCAGGACAGAAGATACTGAATTAGAGTATCTCAATGGCATGGGAGAGCCTGACCTTTCAAGAAAATCTCTGACTAAAGAAAGGGTAGAGTGTAATTCTAGTGGAAAGCATGAGGGGAAGTAGTATATCTCAGATGAAAACTCAAAAAAACCCCTAACCCTTTGCTATCCAACCTCATTCACAGTTATTTTCTATTGCAGTATTTGCTTGAGTTTTTTCTCTAAAAATTCTTATTTTGAATGGAGAAAATTTAGTTGCTGACCTGCTTCATTCTGCTTCTTACTGAAAGTGCCCGATTTTGTGCTGCATACTAGCATCTTGTGAAGCTTTATTCATAAAATCTGTCTGATATGCTATTTTTAAAAAAATATATA
>JAOEGS010012640.1:105410-120931 GCA_025447755.1 Corythornis vintsioides | reverse complement strand
AGATTCTCCAAGGCCACTTTTCATGTACAGCAACTTTCTGAAAAAGTTTTTTTCTGATGGAAGGACTGAAAATGCAATCCTAGCTTCTTCAGTTACTCTGAAATGATCATATTATTTTGCATACCTGTTCTGTCAGTTAACACTTTTAACTTTGCAGAAAAGGAACATCTACTCTCCAGTTGAAGTCAAATCTATGGACCTTGTTCATTTTCCCACTCATTGAGTTCCCTACAGTACTGGAAAAGTAATTATGATTTTCTTAAAGTTTAACTATTTCATTTTATTAATTCACATGTGTGCTTGTATTTAAGACTTTCTCAGCCTTGTAGGTTACAGGTGGTGGATTTTCTGTATAAAACACAGTGGTCAGTACTTAATAATGGGATGGCCTCTCTTTCTTGTTAGGTTTGGTATTCACCCTGTGGCTGGCCGCATGCCTGGACAGCTGAACGTACTCCTAGCGGAGGCTGGTGTTCCCTATGATATTGTTCTGGAAATGGATGAGATCAATGAAGACTTTCCAGGTTAGCATGTGAGCTATAAGTTTCCATTAGATTACATTTGATTTTGTCAGTTTTCATTTTGTCAATTTTTATTTAATTCTGTTTTTACTTAGCCCAAGCATTTTGAAAGTAGAAAAGCTCAGCCAGGCCATTTAGTTTCACTTTGTGCCTGTTATGATACCACTGTAGAGGAGCTGAGGTGTTCCTCTTGAAATCTGAGTGCTTGCACAGCTGGTCACAGGTGAGCACAGAGCAATACAAGAAATAACCTGACTCAGAAGCAGAAAACTGAGCAGCAGAGTATGGATGGGTAACACAAAGGCAAATATTGGAGGCAGGAGTACAGAAAAGAGTAGATATTGTAAGGGAGACTAAATAAGCCTGTGAAGCTTGTTTTCTTCAGAACCAAAAGAAGCTTTGTTTGTTTGTTTTTATTGGCTTGTAGCTGTGAAATGAATGACAAATGCGTGTCTTTTTTAAATTGTTGTTATCGCTCCATACAGGAAAACTGCTGTTACTTCTTTAGGTCAGGTGTTACAATCTTGACCCTGTCATGTCTTGCAAATGAGTATAGTGCTGTGAAGTCAACTTCCTGCTTTCTTACCTCTTTATTTAAATATCTGGTTTTTGGTAAGAATATTCAAAGGAAAAGTCAGGCACAGAGACATCTGAAAGTAATACTATGTGTGTATGAAAACACATTTAAATATAAAAACTTCTATATGGCAGAGTAGTCTAAAGGTCTCTTGGAATGGAGTTGTGGGTGCTTACAGTTTCCTGGAGGTGGTTGGTAGCACACTTGGACTCTGACATATGTCTTGCCTGTTAGGTTTGTAAAATATTTGTGAAGGAAGTCCCCATAAATATTTGTAGAGTGTTTCAATCTAAGGGGTTCTTTTCTAAAGATCAGGCTTGACACAAAAATACACCAGCCTCAATGTTCATGTTTTAGATCATTTTTCATCTGTTTTACTTTTTCTTGATGCAGAAACTGACTTGGCCCTTGTCATTGGTGCAAATGATACAGTTAATTCAGCAGCTCAGGAAGATCCAAACTCTATCATAGCTGGAATGCCAGTTCTTGAGGTCTGGAAGTCCAAACAGGTGAGATGAACAGAGTTATGTTAACACCTAAGTCAGGTAGCATGCTTTTAAAAACATGGGTTTGCATAAGCTTGCAAGATTCTTCCATTTTTTCTGGTTTTCATGGGAAGCTTTTCCACAAGTTGTCTAACAGAACAGTCACTGTTTTGTAAGTGTGATGCACTGTTCAGATTTTATAATCATCAGCAAATGCATTAGTGAAACTGATGATGAATGCAGTAAAAAAGACTAATTGAAGTGCTTATACTAAAAAAAAATTATTAAAATAAATTATGTTCTGAAAACATCTGCAGCCCTGAAGCATTTGTGTACAAATATCTGCTTCTTGCATTTTATATGAAATGTAATTGACACCTTCAATATTTTAAGTGGAAATACAAAAATTAATAATGTTCATATATTAAGAAAACAAAAAAACCCCAAACTAGCACACTGAGTTATTGTGTTGAGACCTTATACTGTCCAGATTGAACTAGCAGTTTAGTTACCAGTTTTGCTCTTTGAAAGCAATATCATCTGATCTAAAGTACATATACATGAGTTTCCTTGATGCAAAAACCTTAATCTGTTCTTCTGATCCCAACTGTAGCCTCTTTTGTGGGTTAGCCATTCTAGTACTCAGAGTCACAGGCACACGTTTATCACTGATTTGTGCCTAGAAATGTGTTGCAGTTTGAGAAATGAACTTGTGTTTGGTTAAAGTTGAGCATGTCACAGTTTTTCCAATTAAGGTTCTGTGGTTAACTAATTTGATATTTAATTGTTAAAACTGTCTGAAATTTATTTTAGGATTTTTTTTTGTTGTTTTTTCTTTTGTTTAAAATTCTGTTTGAAGTAATTGAGAGTCAATAGTCTGGAGATGTACCAGAATATTGATGTGAACACTCATGTGAATTGTGTTGCTATCAGGGAATTGGGTTCTTAAAATAGTTGAAAAATGAAAAAGATTCAAAAACCTTCTGTTATAATAATCAGTACTCATCTTGCTTTGACTTTGTTACATGGAATAAACTAAAAGCATATGCATGTGTAGTATCCACAGTCTCTTCATCTGACATGTAATACTATGTTTAAAAAAAAAGAGTTTCTGGAACTGGTACAGATATCAAATTATCTTCTATATTAAAATTTGAAACAGTTTTATAACACTGAGCACCCTGTTTTGGCCAGGGATCTTTCTCCATCTCCCTTGTTCTGTGGAGGTTGGTTTTGTATTGTTGTGTTTGAGGGGAATGATGTTTTTTTTTATGTGAACTCTTTATGTGCAGGTCATTGTAATGAAGAGATCTTTGGGAGTTGGTTATGCAGCAGTAGACAATCCTATCTTCTACAAACCCAATACTGCCATGTTGCTGGGAGATGCCAAGAAGACTTGTGATGCCCTGCAGGCCAAAGTCAGGGAATCATATCAAAGCTAAATACTGATTTATATTCCACTCATGGTTGCAACTACAATTTTGTCGCAGAAATCATGGGCTACAAAAGTTAGAAGAGTGTCTTGCTGTCATAGTGTACTTGGCATTTGGGCAATACTGGATTGCCTCCTAGGCGATGTAGTTTAGTCAGAGAATGTAGACTTTTATGAAGGGATGGACACATTAGCCCTTCAAACTAAATCTCCCATGAGGCAATGCATTAAAGAATAAAAATGTGCATTTTAAGGTTAATGTTGAGCTGTTAGAAGCAGGAACTAGTAACTCTTAGTCATCTTTATGTAGTTATTGGCTTCCTCCTTTCTGTCTGTACTAGTGTGGAAATTCACTAAAAATACTGTGCCAAAATTATATTCTGTCTTATCATCAAAGTTGTTCTTTGGCCAATATGGACAAAACAGATATTTATTTCATCAAAACTTAGAGCAAAATTACAAACAGATGCAAGCAGATGCAAATAGATGCTTAGATGATTTGAGAATCTAAACATAGTGTTTTGATTTATTTGTGGGTTTTGTGTATGGGTGCTGTGAATACAAGAACATTTTAAGGAAGTTACTTTACAATACAATTCTACTTTTTTAATAGTGCCCATTTTGAGTATGTAAAATGAAACACAGGATTTCAAGGACCTACCAAATGATCTTCAAGGCTGAAAAGGAAGTGTGCATTTGCACTGCCTACCTGTTCTAAGCAGCTGCTGAATTCTCCATCTTATCCTGTTGTTGCCTTTTTAAGTGTCTGTGGGAAAATGCAGTCCAGTTCTGCACAGGCAGAACATCTTCTGTTACCAGAATTTAGACTGTAGTGTTTCAGTTAATGTTGACTTGGACTTTTAACTTTATTACTACTTTAAAATTTAGTGATGCTTTCTCAATTAACACTTCTGTGATGCTGGAAAAGGCATTTTTTGAACATATTTAAGAAGCTGGAGTTTATTAGAGTATTTCTAAATAAATAAGCCATTGTTTAGACAGCACAGATACATACCAAACTTAAAATCCAGTGTTTTGATTATTTTACTTCTCCCTCATCTAATTAAAATTACTGTTACATTTTCCATTATAAGTTTAGCAAGTAATTAAACTGTGACATAGATTATTGTTTTGTTTTTATTATATTAAATGTACTTGAATGGAACTGAAATATTTGCCTAATAAAATCAATTTATCATGTTTCCATACTGAGGTAGCAACTGTCCATGGTGACAAAGTCTAAAAAGAAATAGCTGTGCCTATGTTAGAAAGCATTCATATCAGGGGAAGACAAACTATTATGAACTAAGTCTTGAAATGGAATATTGATAGAACAAACTTTATTACATCATGTACAGAGATCTCATGTAATATTTCTCCTTAGCTACCTCTGTTTTTATGTAAAGATGACTTTGAACACAGACTTTGAACAAGTGATGCATTAAAGAATTGTAACAATATGTGAAGGAAGCTATGCTTTTTGACTATAAATTTTATATAATTTGAAATAAAAATTAGGCAAGCATTAATATATTGTTCACTGCAGGAAAAGACTTTTCAATTAAATTTTAACTTAAAACATCATGGCAGCTATATTTGAATGTAGCATACATGGCCTCTTGATTTCATTGTAAGCAAATTTTCTTTTAGATCTGTAAAAAAAAACAAGAGGTAAATGGTTGAAAGGGAAGTACAAGGAAATAATTCTCTCCCTTACAATAAGCAAAAAAGTGATTAGAGGGGATTTATCATCCTAAAACATTAATTTTTGTTTTGTCAAACTTGAAGTATCTAAAGTATCTAACTGCAGTATACAATATCTCTCCTTATATGTATCTAATATTAAACTTAAGTTTTCTTAAAAAACAACCACACCCAAAAACTATCACAGGGGGAAAGGTGTTTTTGTATTTGGAAAAAAATAGCCATACTGTTACATTGGATCAGAAGTACCACTGTTATCCATAAAACTGTGCTTTACTGTGGAACACCAGGCAAGTGTTAAAGCACTAATAAAGTTGATTATTTTTCTTTATTGATAACTGCCTCCTGTCATGTTTCCTGAGTAGTAGGTAAGTAGTCTTGGATTTTTTTCTGCAAGTTAGAATGTCAAAATGCCATCAAAGATTGTTGGGATTGAATCCTCTTCACTACGTTCTTCAATGAGATATGCATGTTTATTTAATTTTTTGTAGTTACAATGGTTCTTTAAAATATTCATTCTGCATGTAACTGATGTCACCTGCCTTTAGCAGCTTCACTGAGTTTTTCTAAATTAAGATGGTTAGGCAGCTTCTGAGGGCAGCTGATCCCAGTATGTGTTGCCTTTTTGACTTTACATGGCTGGAAGACACTAACTTGGCTGAGTACTTAATTTTCCATTGGCTGAAGCACAGGATGAATCCAATCCCTTTGAGCCTCATACTATGTAAGTTGGCTTCAGTTCTCAGTTAACTTAGTTGTATAGGTTGGTGAAGTTGATTATTGTGATGGTTGCCGTTTCTACCTTCAAAGTGAATGATGAATTAGTAATTTTAGCCATCTGATAGTCTGTTCAGTTGTATTATTGCCCAAGTTTTCAGGTTTTCTTCAGTCTTTGTCAAGCTGAGACTTCAGGTCTTTTCTGGAGTCTGCAGCCTGGCATTGATTCATGAGGGTAACGTCTTTTCCCCTCTTGATGGAGCAGCCTGCATAGGACACATATAACCGCAGTCTAACAAATGGTAAAGCCAAGGTGTATTTCCTTTTGTGGATCTGACTGCTGGTTTGAAGATTTTTCTCTCTCTAGCCTGTCTACAGCTGCTAATTAACACCCAAGATCTGTTTATTCTAGCCTGCCTCAAGCAGGCTATGGAAGCCTTATGATCAGATTGTGGCAAAGCAGGGCAACCAGAATAAAAGGATAGGACTGAGGACATTAATTTCTGTTCATCTGGTGGAACTTTTCTAGTTTGTAGTATGTGTGTGCATGGCCATGAGACACTTTGGATCTTTCTTTTTAATACAAGTTGTTGCACTACTATAGTTAAGGAGAAATTTTGTTTGGAAGGATCCTCTAGAGATAATTTGGTCCAGTCCTCTGCTGAAAACAGATCCAGTTTGACCAGATTGCTACAGACTTTGATTTGAACATCTCCTGGATGGATATTCCACAGCCTTCTTTGTTCTCTTGTTCAAGTAAGTGTTTGATTCATCCTATTGTGAACAGATTGTATATGTAATTGAAATTTCCTTTGCTGCAATTTGTATGCATAACCTGACCTAATGCTGTTACTGTGCCTGTCTTGAAAAGGATCTGTTTTCACCATCACAGAAAACAACAGGAAGATTCTGCTTTTAATCTTTCTGATAAACCCAGTTCTTTCTGTTTCTCCTTGTAGAACATGTGCAAATGATGTCTCCCAGTTTGTATCTCTTAAGTATGTCAGTGGTTTCTTGTACTGGACACTAATCCACAATCTCACAAGCACAAAGTGCAGGGGAATAAATCATCACTTGCTGCCGTGAGCTGCATGCTTACTGATGAAGCCCAATACACAGTTGGCCTTTGCTGCCAGTTTGTGCTGCTGTGTCAAGGTTTAGGGTCAGGGCAACCCCCAGACCGATAACAGACGCTCTCTTTTAACGCCCCTCCCCAAGGGGAGAGAAAAGGAATAAGGGAGAGAGAGACTTAGTGATTAGAAAAAGGAACTAGAACAGTTAAATTGAAAATGAAATATATACAAATATGTACAAAGCCAGTATTGAACCCAACCCCCCCCGATGGTAATTACGTCACCCTCACTGATGCTGTGGAGGAGCTGGACTCTGGCACTGGGTCTTGGGAGTGGAGAAAAAAAAAAAAAACAAAAACGAGAGCCAAAGCAAAAGGGGAAGACCGGAAGCCAAAAAGGCCGAAAAGGGCCGAAAAAGGGCTAAAAAGGAAACGAGTCTCCAGACCCCTGAGTTTATATACTGGATATGATGTGTATGGGATGGAATACCTCGTTGGTCAGTTTGGGGTCACCTGTCCTGTCTGCTCCTCCCTGCAGGTGCGGTCTCACTTTTTTTCTGCACCCCTCAGTGCAATACACAAATTCTAGCAATGCCTTGGTTTGTATTCCATCCCTGGTAGTAACTCTAAGCACGAGGTGTTATCACTTCTAGAAGCAGACATTGTCTGCAAAACATGCTGCTAACTCCAGAAAACGCAGCCAGTTAGAAAACCTGAGCTGAAAAAGTAAAATCACTGAACAGAATTTGCTTGGTTTTCACCCAAACCAGGACATGCCTAACTGTGTTAAACTAATAAGTGAAATTATGGTAAACTAATGAATTAAACTAATCTCATCTGAGGACTTAATTCATACCAGTGAGTCCAGTTGGACCAAAAAAAAAAAAAAAAAAAAAAAGCAGCTCCTTTTTTTCTGTAGTATGCAAAGAGTATGGGGTTTTTTTGCTAATAAAATGAATTGCTTAAAATAATGCATAATCTTGGAGAAGTCATAATTTTTAATAACAATATCTTAATGGATATTTGTTGCCACAAAAACTCCTATCAAGCATTTGTACATTTTGTGGAAGGAAGTGGCACATAATAAAGACAGTATTTTTCCTGAAGAGATATATTAAGACAGTCCAGTTCACTGTACACTTTATGAAAGTTAGTAACTGGATATCTAGGCTTCTCTTGTATCTTATGGGGATACTGCTGACTTCTTAGGACACACATTCTGGTAAAACACATACAGTTAGGGGATCTTGACCAAAAAAAAGTACCCACAGAATTTAAGCAGCAACCAAATGAATGCTATCAGATTATAATTTTGATGCAGGCACCTATCATCTGCCACGTATATACTTTTGAATCTTTATATTAGGAATTTTTATTTATAACTGGCTCTGCATGGCTTGCCAACTTCATATATATAGCCACTCTGTCAGTTAAGACTTAAGGTCAGAATTCTAGCCCAGTGTCTTACCCACAAGATTATCTTACACTTAGACACTAGAGACATCTTTTGAAAACTTTGGTCTGTGGTTAGATTGCTAGAATTCTCGACAGCTTGCACAACAGTGTCGTGGAGCCCAAACTGACTTAAGGAAGAGGTATTCCAGATGTTATTGGTCTCTTGGACATACAAATATCTCTGATGGTTTCAACATGTGTGTGTGAATAGGTTTCATAGTGAAGAACCAGTCCTTTAGAGATTAAGATTTTCACTAATGGCTTTATACCTCAAATACCATTGATTTTGCATCTACTATTTCTTTTAAAACCCAAGCAGGGAAGAAAATAGCCTGACCAGTTACCTTTCTTATAATAATATGAGGGCATTTACCATCTTCTGGCTCCTAAGAAAGTGACATAACCATCAGTTCAGGTGGTGTACAGGATGTAACCATTGTCCCACCTCCTACCATGAGGATTACTATTGTACAGATAAGGGACCAGATTAGTGTGTATAGAAGGAAGAAAGCAACAGGAAATTTGTATTTATTTCAAGGATGATGATGTATCCTAGGTTTTGCTCCTTGATTCCAGGATATTCTTCACATTAAAATACAACTTGATATGAACATAATGGCCACTATAAAATGACTCAAGTTGGAGATCTCATCGAGTCCAACTGTAAACCTAACACTGACAAGTCCATCACTAAACCATGTCCCTAAGTGCCACATCTACAGATTTTTTTAAATACCTCATCTCCAGGGATGGTGACTCTACCACTTCCCTGGGCAGTCTGTTGCAATGTTTGATAACCCTTTCAGTGAAGAACCTTTTCCTCGTGTCAAACCTAAGCACTCCCTGATGAAACTTGAAATGTTTTTTACAACTTGTTAGTTGTGAAAAGAGATTGACTTTCCCTTTGCTCCAATCTCCTTTCAGTTAGTTGTAGAGAGTAATAAGGTCTCCCCTTGAGCCACATTTTCTCCAGGGTGGACAACCCCAGTTCCCTCATTCAGTTTGAATAAGACTTGACCCCTAGACCCTTCACTAGCTTTGCAGCATTTTTTTAGACATGCACTTCCATGTCTTTCTTCTAGTGAGGGGCCAAAAACTGAACATAGTGTTTGAGGTGTGCCCTCACCAGTGCCAAGTACAGAGGTATAGTCACTTCCCTAGTCCTGCTGGCCACATTATTTCTGATACAAGCCAAGATGCTGTTGGCCTTTTTGGCCACCTGGGCACACTGCTGGCTCACATCAGCTGGTTGTTGACCAATACCCACAGGTTCTATTCTGTTGGGCAGCTTTTCAGCCAGTCTTCTCCAACTTTGTAGTGTTTCATGGGGTTGTTGTGACCCAAGAGCTAGACCCAGCACTTGTTCTTGTTGAATCTCATTGGCTTCAGCCCTTTGATGCAGATTGTCCACATCTCTCTGTAGAGCCTTTCTACCCTCAAACATCTCAACACTCCTGCCCACAAACTTACTGAGGATAGCGTTGATCCCATATTCCAGATTAATAATAAAGTCACTAAAAAGAACTGTCCCCAGTACTGAGAACTAGGGAACAACACTTGTGACTGGCCATCCATCCATTTTTCTATCTGGCAAAGATTATGCCTATCCAAGCCATAAGCAGACAGTTTCTCCATGGTGTCAAAGGCTTTACTAATTTTCAAGTAAACAACATCCACAGCCTTTCCTTTAGCCACTAAGCAGGCCACCCTGTCATAGAAAGAGATCAGATTAGTCAAGCAGTACCTGCCTTTCATGAACCCATGTTTCATAAACTCTGACTGTGCTTGACAACCTGTTTTGGACATGTTGTGTGAAAAGAACCATGCAAGGCAAACTGATATTTTGATAGTGGCAAGTAGAACTATCAGGAAAAAAAAAAAAAAATAGAGCAAGACTGGGGGACAACAGCATGGTTACAGCAGAGGGAAGCTGCATCTTTATTAAAAATACTACAAGTAATGTGATTTAATTAATGCACAGTATCGGTGTAGTGTGATGTACCATGCAAAAACAAGGTCTTTTCTTGTCAGCTATTTCTTTGTTATTTTACTTCATCTTGAAATGTCTGTTTCTTTCATGAAATCAATTTGGAATTATTGCTGGATTTTTGAGTCCTATGATTTGTGGTTTCTCACTAAACATAAGAACATCCATGGGCATGTTTACGAGCAGCATGTAGTGCATTTATTGAATGTACTGTATCCTAATTACTCTTGTCCTATGGCAAAGAAGAAAAAACCTAAAAGACTTTCTAGTACTAACCTCAATTAAATATCTCCTCGTAGCTATAACAGATATTCATGGGTGGCTATTTGTATTATATTATAAGTAATTTTCAGAAAATGGCTTGTTACAACATACAGGCTAAATACTTATTTCCAGATATTTAAACCTTGATACCAGGAATGTGTAGGATTGCTTTTTATTATAGATGCAGTTAGCTGTTTGTTAGACATGCGGGTTTGGCGAGTACTAAAGTAAACTTGTTACATATGTTACATGTTACAATAAGCCAAGTAATGTAAACACTTGCCTCTATAAGGTTTATATGAAAACCCAGCAAATTTAGCATCTTACTTTCTGGATTTCAAGAAGCAAATGTGTTAATTTAATTGTTAGATTAGGAATGGATAAGAGTAAGATAGGAGTCTGTAGAAATAAGGTTGGAGGCCAGAGACAGAAGATCCTTAGTTTACATGAATTTTGTCTCTTAATGGGAAATATCAGAGTCTGGGTTATTATTTACTTGTACTGGATGGATGCTTTCCATGCAGTCCTGTGTTCCATGATCAAACAAGATAGGGTCATACAGTAAAAACTAATCAGTAAAACTAATACAAAGTGAGGTCACAGATGGTTGAAAACCATCTTACCTATCATTCACTGACTACATGAATGGGAATTGGGCACAGACTGGCTTGGCAAATGCAGAACACAAATTTGGGACATAGATTCAAGTGAATGTTCATTTACAAAAGCAGCAAATGGCAATCCTGAAAGTAACTAAAAGCATGTCTCTTGTTAGATATAGGATGTGTTTATTTCATGCTATCTGGTAGTTGTGTGCAATTTTCTGGGGAGGGTACACTATTATTTAAGACACAGAAATTGGAGATATCTTATAATAAACAATACACATGATAAGCAGTTTAGAAAACATGACCTCCAAAGCAAGTATGAAATAATTTAATTTGTTTAGTCTGGAAAAGAAGAATAAAGAAAGAATATGTCAACGGGCTTCAAATGCAAAAAGGTTCTTGCAAAGATGATGGTGAACAAGTGTTTTAATCCCTGCAAAACATTAATTAAGTTAGATGAATTTGTAGCAAGGACCATTTTGTCAGATATTAGCAAAAAATTTCCATGTTCAGCAGTTCAGTCCAGTTAAACATCCAAGCAGGCCTCTTGAAGAAGCAGCAGAAATTTCATAAACAGGTATGTTGAAACTATAGAATGAACTTCTTTCAGGGAAAGTGTAAGTAATGGATTATACTTTACGCAAAAGATCTGGATTAGAAAATTAGCATTATTATCTCTTCATCTCACTGATAAAAGTAATAAGTACTAGGTAAATAGAGAATTAAACTTAATTTTTTGGAGATAAGCTTATCTCCTTATAAGCTTATAAGTTTTACTGGATAAGCAACCAAATTTCAGATGTGACTCATTGCTTAACATTCATTAAAAAAAACCCAAAACAACAAACCAACAAAAAAACAACAAAACAACTAGCATGGATTTCTTATTCTTTATATTTCTACATCAAGACACTCTCTTAATTATTAAATTAATAAATTTTAGCCCAGTTGAAGATTCAATGGAAATGGGGATGTGAACCCATGTGCAGCAAATTAGGCATATTGATGATAGGATTTGTTTTCTTAATCCTTTGGATTCTTAGGAAATTATGTACGCAGAATGCATTTAAAATTCTTGGATTAAATCAGATTCCTTAAACATAGTATAGAAAACTGTAATTAACATCAGAAGGGCATGTGGAATAACTCAGAGGTTTACAAAACAGCCAGCATTATATAATTCCTGCTACATGATTTGTGAACCAGGTAAAGAAAGCATAGTAATAGCTAATTGGACTCAAAGGAAATTTAGACCTTATGAATGAAATTAGATTATTTTTAATAACATAATAAGTTTGATAGATAAAAGTAACTGAGTGGATATAATACATTTTATAAACTTTCCATTTAGCATCATATCATATTAATCAACATTGAGAAAAAGGAGTAAAACATGTCAAATGATATGCTGATTGACAAAAGGTAACAATTGTAGAAAAACAACTGAACAGACTTCAAAAATAGAATATATTAGGCCTGATTCTATTCAGGATTTGAATTAATTCCTGGACATAAATATAAAATTATTACATATCTGAACCAAGTTCATTCTGTGACAAAAGCTGAACTAGTATCATCCTCAGACTTACAAGCTGAGATCATAAATCTAGAAATCTTTGTTTTGCTTCTGCATGCTAAAATACTGTAGACACTACAGATACTGGAATACACAAAAGAGTCTTAAGCATTATCAGAGAAGTTATGTGTTTTATGAAGAATAGCTGAAAGAATTATGCTATTCAGAAAGGCTGAGAGTGACCCGATTCTGGCCATTCACAGGAGTAAAACACAATTTCTCACT
Organism: Corythornis vintsioides; assembly: GCA_025447755.1. Classification (NCBI taxonomy): domain Eukaryota; kingdom Metazoa; phylum Chordata; class Aves; order Coraciiformes; family Alcedinidae; genus Corythornis; species Corythornis vintsioides. The sequence continues at coordinate 108,308 of JAOEGS010012640.1, read as the reverse complement.
GCCTTTTAGCTTTTGTGAAAAATGTAGAATTGAAAATAAGATTTGCATTAAACCAAACAAACACTCATTTTAAATAAACTATATAGATGAGACAAAACTAGACTCTCTTTGGTCAAAATAAGGTAATTTTCAAGAGGATATACTTTAATCAAACACAATTTAGGCTATAGTCAGTTACAAACTGATTGTGATAAACATAGATATAATACTTTGTGAGGATGATGTGATATTCCTTTCTAATTTCATGCTTTCTGGGTACATGAAAGAAACATGAACAAGATAATAGTCTTGTTTGCAAAAGCTGTTACTGGAAAATTCTGTATCTGAATGTGTGTATAAAATTATTGGTCAAATAATTGCTCATGGTCAAAGGCAGAAGTCATAGGAGTGTTGAAGCAGTGGTTCATTAGACAGTGTCAAGTGTTTGTGGTGAATGATTAGATTGTTTCTCATACTGAAGGAACTCTGGAGTCTGCAGACAGTATGTTAGAGATAACTGCATCAATCCAGGTCTGTCAGCTCAGTGTACAGCCAGCTTCCTGTATTTTCTACTCCATCTTTTTTCCACTTGTGTTTTGACTTAATTATTTTTTTCTGATCTTTTATTTACTCTTATTTATATTGGTCTTTGTAGGAAATAAAACTTAGAGCTGAGTGGAATCCTTAAGTGAACATGTCATATAAAACACTGACTGCATCAGCTGTATTTGCCCTTTTCCTCTTATAAATTAATTTCTTTCTTGATTTATGTTGCACAGAGATTCTGTGTGGCAACTGAGAACAGCTGCCAAAGTGAAGAACTTCTTATTTAATGGATTTTTCAAAGGTTGTTCATTGTTACAGATCTGTTTAACCATGTATGGTAAACTGTCTCAATGTCCAATGCAGAAGTACCTGGGTTGTCACAGGCTCCATAGCCTGTGCCTGGATAAACAGAGACTGCTTCATAGTCCCACAGTGAATACTGTGGCTCCGTACAAGGGCTATATGCCTTTGCAGGGAAGAATAAGAGTGAGAATGTGTCTTGTTCAGTTCTACCTAGGTGGCAAGAAATCTGTTGTGGATTTCATGCTCAATAAAAACCAGACAGGAAACACCACAAAAAATCTTTATATTGCAATAGTACTGGCAGCTGTCTTCTGTTTAATTAGGGCTGTCCTTGTTACATGGTGTTGGTTTTAAATGTGATCTGGCTCAAGTTAAGAAATTCCTCATATTTACATAAAACACAATAATGTTACCAGTAAAATGTTTACACATGGACAATCTGTGAAGGACTGAAACAAACAAAAATCACATTTAATTTAATAATTAGAACCAAATAATAACTTGCTTCTAGAACTGGATTAGGAGCAAATTTTAACTGCTCCCTAAGGCCCAGACAGTGTCCAAAACTTAAACTGAACATTTTCTGTGAGGTTATGCAAAATTAATGAACTCATTCCTCCCAATACCTTTTATTTCCTGGTCTAGCCACATTTAAATTCTTCTGTTGCTTTTGTGATACCATGACTGTCCTTGCCCAGAAGTTTCTTGCAGTGATCCTCTATGCATAAAACTCTTTAGATCAACTTGCTATACTTAGGGCATTCCTTCTAAGTAAAGATTAAGCCTCAAATTTTTCTCCACAATGCGGATACCTCTTTTATTCTCGTATAATGTAGCTGTGAGGTAACTGTTTGTTAAAAGAAGTAGCTAGAGGTAAAAAAAGTTCCATGTGTGCCTCTAGATTCTATACACTCTTCTTCCAGCTCTTGATCAACACAGCTGATCCTGACACTTGCAAAAGAAAAAATACATGGAACATTTCTATTGATCATTACAGTGCATTGGAAAGGTTCATGTTATGCCCCTCTGAAATACATGTAGTATTTTCTTCCAAAGCACAATCGTATTTGCATGATTACTGTTTCTTTCTCAGTAATTTTGTTTTCTATATTAAAACAATGAAATCCAGTTAAATGACTATATTTTGAATAGTTTTATATTTTAACTTACTTGTAATTCCTTCCTGAACTTCTTAAGTGAGAAAGGAGTATCTTGTTTTGAGAAGACCATAATGATCACATATTTTAAAGGTTATGTCCTATCACTGTATGGCTCAGATGTCGGCTGTGCTGGTTACCCTCATTATGAGTATTAAGGACACAGGTGCTAAAATCATACTTCTGTCCTAGGGCTTGGCAGCATTTTATTATCTTTCTATCTTTGACCACACTCACTTAAGGAAGAGGGCTCCATTGAGACTTCCTCTGATATGCCTTGTATGATTTACTGGTCTCATAATAGCTGGATTGTTGTCTCTGCCTTCAGTGTGTCTGCAGGGATTTTGTTCATGTTCACTCCTTTGCACTGAGGAGAAAAAAAAAAAACCTCCAAAGGAAAATATGTAAATATGTATAGTTTTTACCTCATTTTCTCATAAATCACTCCCTGAATTCCACCTCTTCAGAAAAGACTGTAAACCCATCCTCCCTGATATGGATTAGAGGCATGCATAATGGTATTTCAATGATAATCTCATCTACTGTTTTCTGTCATAATCCACCATGTAAGACAATAACATTATAATCACTGGAGCAGCAGTAATGTGTCTTCTTGTAACATTTTCTGTTTGGCAACTAAACCAATAGAGTTAGTATAACAATGGTAGCTGTAGATAACAACTGTACTTTTCTATGGATAGTAAACTGATAGCTGCTCAACACATGGAAAAAAGATTTTTTGGTACAAGAATTCATCATACAGATTTGCAAAAGTTGGGGCAGACTGTTGAGCTCCTGGAGGGCAGAGATGCTGCAGAGAGACCTGGACAGGCTGAGTCAATGAGGTGAGACCAATGAGATGAAGTTCAACACGGCCAAGTGCCGCGTCCTACACTATGGCCACAATAAACCC